>JAPDSC010002850.1:0-16115 GCA_026290005.1 Latrodectus geometricus
CAACAAACCAACCAATTTTCTTTATTTTCTTCTATCCTCTTCCCTTTTTCTGTTTCTTCATTTACTCCTTTATTGTGGTTGACTCTTATGAGGTTGAGGGCTCCCCTTGAGCAGCTGTCACTACTCTGTTGCCAATAGCTACTCTTGGGGACTAAATCACCCACGTGTTGGCCGTGCGTGGAGACCCGTGTCCCTGGAAAGGAAGGTCCCAGTAATTGAGGCCCCCAATGGCACATCAAACGGGAGGTGTGTTGTGGTCCTCAGCACATCAATTGGCTTTATGGATCAAGCGATCGATACATCTACTGAGTGACTCGTTAAAGGTGGCGACCACTTTAGGGATGTATTGTGAGCGTATAGGGACTGGCTAGCACTGTTGCAGTTGGCTTGCATCGTCTTGTAAGACTCCGTGGTGGGTGGTGCCGTCTGGTCCCCGAATTTTGCTTAATCCTATATGGATAAAAAAACGTTCTCCTCACTCCTGCGGGAGCAACAAATGATATGCAGATCAAAATTTTTTATTGTGAAAAAAGTTGGAGGTTCTTTTGAATCTTTTCCCCCTTTTCTTATTGAAAAGGGTGTTACTTCGAATCTTGGGGAAGTAAAATCCATTAAAAAACTATGATCTGGTGTCCTATTGATAGAAACTGCATCTGAAAGGCAGTCCATCCTGATATAAAGTATGAATACAATAGGTAACATAGCTGTTACCGTCGAACCTCACGGAAATTTAAATTTCTCTCGAATTATTATTTCTGCGGAAGACTTGTTTCACACGCCAACTGATGAATTACTTGAAAATCTACAAAACCAGAAATTCTGTGCTGTAAAAAGAATTACGATTAACAGAGATGGTATTGACTTAAATACAAAACATTTTATTTTGACATTCGCGACACCAGACTTGACTGAGTTTATTAAAGTCGCTTATATGTGGTGTTCTGTTCGGCCTTATATTCCAAGTCCTCTCTCATGTTTCCAATGCCAATGTTTTGGGCATTCTAATATAGCTTGCAGGGGTAAACTCACATGCGCCCGTTGTTTTGACGTTGGCCATGACAATCTTACCTGCGATGCTAAAGAAGTTTGCGTCAATTGCCAAGGTCATCACATCTCTTATTCTCGAACTTGTTTGGCAACTGGAGAAAGAAATTACCACTCTTAAAATTAAAAACAACATATCATATCCAGAGCCTCGACGCTTAGTAACTTCACGGACTCCAGTAGCTGGTGTTAGCTATGCAGCTGCTGCTAAAAAGGTGACTAGGTCTTGTAGTACCCAAACAGAAACAGGATCATATCCTTCAGATTGTTTGCCCTCACAGGCTACCAAATTTAACAAGCCTACACCCACATTTACTAAAATGTTCGCAAAATCAAAAGCCCTAAAAGGTAGAAAATTAAAACTTTCCAAAGAAGGCCATCGCATGCCTTCCCTAACTTCAAAGAAAGCCCTTCATGCTTTGGAATCAGACACTTTTAAACTGCATCCCTCAGATGATGATTTCAGCTTAGAAGATTCATCTCAGAAGACAATAAGTAACAGTGATAATGGTTAGTTTATATTCGATTGATGACTTCCTTTGTTTCATGGAATTGTCGTAGTTTCCGGCATCGAATTGATGATATCAAATCTATCATCTCCTACTACAATCCTGTATGTGTGGCTCTCCAGGAAACATTCCTGAAGCCCACTATTGTCTCTAAACTACGAAGATTTCAATGCTACAGAAATGATTATGATGGTACTGCCACTGCAAGCGGTGGTGTTTGTATTTTCACTTCCAACAGATACCCTAGCACAGCACATCAGCTGCGCACTACACTGCAGGCTGTATCTGTCAAAATTTATACTACATATCTAATCACTGTCTGTAGCCTTTATCTACCACCAAATGACATCATTCAGGCTGAAGAACTAAATGAATTAGTTGTTCAACTCCCAGCTTCATTTTTATTGCTCGATGCCTTTAAAAATCATAGTCCATTGTGGGGTAGTGTTGATACGAATTCTCGCGGTCGTCAAGTAGAGCAGTTCATTTCTGAGAACTCTCTCTCTGTCTGCTTAATACCGACGAGAAGACTTATTTCCACGAAACTACAAGGACATTTCACTCTCTTGACTTAGCTATTTGTTCTCCGCTACTTCTGCCATTGCTGAATTTTGCCGTAGGAAATGAAATTTTCAACAGAGATCATTTCCCTCTTATCGTGACTCAGACTGAAGGTAATAATGTGCCCCATAGGCCACGTAATTACTTGTACGGTCGAACCGATTGGGTTCTTTTCACGCAATTGGCTGTGATTACGGAAACAAGAGTTAAGAGTGATGCTATTGATGATGCCGTTGAATATGTCGCTGACACAATAATCAAAGCTGCGGATAATTCTATTCCTAAAAGTTCTTCTATACCACGTAAGCTTATGAAACCATGGTGGAATAAAGAGTGCCGACTATCTTATAAGAAACAAAGGAAGCAATGGAATATTCTCCGAAGATACCCAACTACGGAGAATCTTATTCCTTTTAAAAAAGCCAAAGCTCAAGCTCGTAGAGTAAGACGCCAGAGTCAAAGAGAATCTTGGATTCGTTATGCGTCTTCAATTACCTCATCGCTTCCAGCAAACAATTGTGGAGGAAAGTAAAAGCAGCCAATGGTATTTATTAGGATTATTCCATTCCTGTTTTAAAAACTGGAGCTGCTGTGCATTCCTCAATGGTAGATATTGCCAATGTCATCGGTGAAATCTTTGCTAGTGTGTCCAGCTTTGATTCCTATAGTCCCGCTTTTCAAAGGTGTAAACGAATAGCTGAGCGCACTCCTCTACGGTTTACTGATTGCTGAAATCTACCGTACAATTGTGCGTTTGGATTGTCAGAATTGAAGACTGCCTTATATCAGGCAAACGACACCAGTCCCGGTCCCGATGGAATCTCTTATCAAATGCTACGTCATTTACATCCAGATTCATTATTGAAAATACTTGTATTGTTTAATAGAATCTTTACGGAACATGCTTATCCCAACAGCGTGGAGAGAAGCGATAGAGATTCCTATTTTGAAACTGGGCAAAGAGTCCTCTGACCCTATGAGTTATCGTCCAATAGCTCTTACGAATTGCCTATGCAAAACTTTTGAGCGTATGGTCAATGCTAGGATCACTTACATCTTAGAGAAGACTAATTGCATCCCTCCTCATCAATGTGGTTTTCAAAAAGATCGATCAGCTATTGTTAACATAATAGATCTGGAATCCCACATTCGAAATGCTTTTGTACGGAGAAACTATCTTGTTGCAATCTTCTTTGATATTGAGAAATAATATGACCGTACGTGGCGCTATGGCATTCTCCGTATTATATACAATCTTGGTTTTAAGGGTAATCTTCCCATGTTCATACAGAACTTTTTAGCCCTCTGGGTTTTCAGAGTGCGCATTGGAAATGCCCTTTCCAATAATTTTATCCAAGCTGAGGGTGTCCCTCAAGGTAGCGTTTTATAAGTATGACCGTTTTTAACCTTTTCATCAGCAACATAGTTCTTCAACTACCACCTTCTGTTCATAGCAATTTATATGTTGACGACTTGCAAATTTCATATCAGGGTTCTAACATCAATGTAATTGAGAGACAATTGCAAACAGCTGTCAATAATCTCAGTGCTTGTTGTGCACAGAATTGCCTTAGCCTATCTCCGAGTAAGAGCTGTTGTGTTCACTTCTGCAGGAAAACTAGTTTCCATCACGATCCTGTACTGCACATAAACGGTAGACCTGTACCTGTTGTCAACAAGATTAAATTTCTAGGGGTGATTTTCAACAAGAAATTAACTTTACTTCCGCATGTGTTATATCTGCGGAAGAAGTGACAATGATTGCTCAATATCCTCAATGAAAGTGAAATAAAATTTATAAAAATAAAATAAAATTAAGGAAACCAATTTCCCTTAATAAGGAAAAAAGGTTTCGGTGGGGTGACTCCCCCACTAAATCATACATGGTTAAAATTTCAGTTTGAAAATATTTAAAACGGTATAAAGGTTAATATTAGGACATGAAATTAAAATATGAAAGGCAGTATATGGTTCATCAAACGTTTCACACCATGGTTTCAATTCACTTAAAAACAAATGTCTGTGTGTGAAACGTGTGTGTCCGATACGAAGGCGAGTTAAAATAACATCTGCTCTTCTTAGCGGTAAAATAAATGAAGGGATGAAGTATGGAAATATGGCACGTAGTTTGTTGGAGACCTGCATATTCCAGTACTCCTGCCATAGAGAAAAAACAAAGTTTTTAACAACCTTTCTCACATCAGTAAGAGGGACAAATGGATGATATATAGCCCATGCAGATTTAGCAGCAGCAGCAGCCTTATCATTGCCACCCAGACCTACGTGACTTGGGATCCAACAGAATTTGATATCATATCCCTTGCTAGCAAGGGAATCTAGAGTTTGGAAAATTTTGAACACAACAGGATGATTATTTGTTTTTGAATTTCTCAACGCTTCTATAACACTCAAGCTGTCAGTGTATACGCAAATTCTATAGTAATTTTTTGTATTCACGAGGTGAAGCGCTTGATGAATTGCCGTAGTTTCAGCAGTAAAGATGGAGTAGGACGTATGGAGGTTGTAGCCGTAACTCCTATTATTGAAGAGAATGCCACAATCAACATGTCCTGCAATTTTTGATCCATCCGTGAATACAGGCGTATAAGAAGAATACTGACAGCAACGTGAATAAAAAAGCTGTTGAAAAATCGTAGGAGTTGTGTCCGATTTCCGAAACTGAGCAAAGTTATTAATTATAGATATCTGTGGATCAGACCAAGTTGGATGTAAAAGTAAGTCCGTTTTAATAAAACGAACATTACATACGTCTGTCAAAAAAAGATGACTTTTAATACGAGTGAGAAAAGGTTGGATGCTATACGAGCGAGCATCATACAATCTCTTCAATGCAGGAGTAAAAGCCAAGGAACGTAAAGGGTGTTGTCTATCAGACATAACCTTAGCGTAATAATTGAGAGACAGCTTCATTCGTCTCAGGTCTAAAGGCAGTTGTTGACAAATAGCACAAAAACTCTGGACGGGTGATGTGAGGAATGCGCCTGAAAATATTCTCAAAGCAGAGTGATGCACAGTGTCCAATCTGCGTAAAACAGAAGATCCAGCAGATCCACACACAACACTTCCGTAGTCATTACGAGATAAAATGAGTGCTTGATAGACTCGAAGTAGTGACGTGCGATCAGCCCCCCAAGATATATTAGATAACACCTGGAGGATATTAAGCGACTGCTCGCACTTCTACCGCAAATATAAAACATGAGGAAGAAAAGTCAACTTTCGGTCAAATATTACACCAAGAAATTTAATCTCGTTGACTACAGGTATTTGTTTGTTGCTCAATATGATAACTTGATTGATGAACTGGATGAATGCTAGTCTTCCTGCAGAAATGGACACAGCAGCTCTTGCTAGGAGATAGTGTGAAGCCATTCTCTGCACACCATGCAGGTATTTTATTAACAGACGTTTGTAGTTGTCTCTCAATTAAACGCATGTTCGATCCTTGGCAAGATATTTGCAGGTCGTCCACATACATACTGCCATAAACTGAAGGTGATAGAAGATGAAGGATGTGACTTATGTATAGATTAAAAATAGTGACACTTAAAATAGAGCCTTGGGGTACACCCTCGGCTTGAATGAAAGTATTGGATGTAGATGTTCCAATACGTACTTTAAAAATGCGGGAGCATAGAAAGTTTTTTTAGGAAAATCGAGAGATTAACCCTAAAGCCAAAATCATATAGTGAACGGAGAATTCTATATCGCCATGTACGGTCATATGCCTTCTCGATGTAAAAGAAAATGGAGACCAGATGGTTCCTTCGCACAATAGCATTGCAAATTTGGGTCTCCAAATTTGTAATATTATCAAGAGTGGATCTTCCTTTACGAAATCCACTCTGATGAATATGTATACACTTATTTTTTTTCAAAGATATATATGAGATGGGCGTTGACCATAGGTTCGAGAGTCTTACAAAGGAAGCTCGCCAGAGTTATAGGTCTGTAATTTGAAGATTCTGAAGGATCCTAAACAGGCTTTAGGAACGGAAACACTATTGCTTCATTCCAAATTATAGAAAATTCGTTTTCAGTCCAGATCCTATTGAACAAAATCAATATGTTCGATAGGGAATCTAGACTTAAATGTTGATGCATAAGGTAGCTAATTCCATCAGTTCAGGGACTGTTATTATTGGCCTGCTGTAAATCTTTCGTCAATTCTAACATTCGGAATTTGCAGCTATAGGATAAGGCTTGTCTATGGTTGAAATTAATTAGTCTTCGCTCAGCACGACTCTTAATCCTTGAAAACGAAGGACTATAAGAGTCAGTGCTTGAGACACTAGCAAAACTTTCACCAAGGATGTTAATTATTTTCCTAGGGTCCTGGTAATTGAGGTCCCAAGAGACCCAGACATTACTTTGGCCTCTGCTTCAGGTAAACGGGAAGTGTATTGTGGTCCTCAGCACAACAATCAGTATTATGGATCAAGCGATCGTTACATCTACTGGATGAATCGTTGAGGGTGGAGGCCATCTCATGGACGTACTGTGAGCGTAGAGGACTTCGCTAGCACTGGTGCAGCTGGTCTGCATCCTCTAGTTGGACTCGGTGGTGGGTGGTGCCATCAGGTCCCGAAATTTCCATTTCACACATGGAAACCAACAATATTTCAATTCTCCCTCGGGAGCACATGTTCTTAATGCTTAAAGCAAAATTCTACATTATCCATCGGAAAGAGGGTACTTTTGATAATGTATCTCCTTTCCTCATCCAAAGAGCAATTACAGGTACAATTTGGTAAGTGAAGAGCATAAGAAAATTGCTTTCTGGTGATTTGATGGTAGAAGTTGCATCAGAAAATCAAGCAACTCTGATGACTAATATGAGCATGCTTGCCAACTAAGAGGCGTCTGTCTCTCCTCATAATAACCTTAACTTTTCTCGTGGTGTAATTTCAATTAGGTATTTGATTAACACGCCAACGGACGAGATTCTAGAGAATCTTAAAGATCAAAAAGTCTGAATCTCTCCGTTAGGCCTTATATTCTAAATCCTTTACGCTGCTTCCAATGCCAGCGATTTGGTCATTCTAAAGTAGCATGTAGGGGTAAATTGACTTGCGCTCTCTGCGCAGCAGTTGGCCATGAAAGTTCTTCTTGCACTGCAAAAGAAAAATGTGTCAACTGCAATGGTGATCACCACTGCTACGCTTGAAGTTGTACTATCTAAAAATTGGAAAAGGAAATTATAACCACAAAAATTAAGTCTAACTGTTCCTATCCCGAGGTGAGACGTTCTATTACATCTCGTACACCTCAAGCAGAAGTATGCTATGCAAAAATCACTTCCAAGGTCACCAGAACAGCAAGTACTCAAACGGAAATCTTTTCACTTCCCTTTGTTAAATTACACCCAACATCTGTACAGAAGCCAAAGTCGACCTCCGTATCCATTGTTAGGATAAAAGCTCCTATGGCTAAATCAAAAGCCATGAATGCATTAAAATTAAAATCTGCAAAAAAGGGGCCCTCTAGTCCCTCAATATCCATCCGAATGCAGCTGTCTTTCAATTACTATGCTAAAGTTATGTTGACCCCTTATCATCCTCTACGCTCAATGATTCCTAATGACTCTCTTAAGAGACTTTATGATGCTCGCCCAATGAGCATCCCACCTTTTTTCACACAAGTTAAAACATATTTCTTACTAGCTGATCTATGTGATTTGCGGATTGATTCACCTAATCACTATGCTCATCCGCCATGGTATAACCCGACATTTACTTGCATTGTTTCCTTTGCTCATTATGCTAAATCTGACACAACACCTATTGTCTTGCAACAGCTATTTTATTCTCATCTCTGTCAATATCAATCTTACAAACCTGTATTCACAGATGGATCTAAGTCAGCAAGAAATGTTGGCTGTTGTATTTTTATTCATAATACCTCTTACAGTTACAGCCTACATTTGCCCTGCTCTATCTTTACTGCTGAAACAACAGCTATCTACCACGCACTTCAGCAGGTGAATAGAGAAGAGTATCGTCAAATTTGTATTTACACTGACAGCATGAGTGTTTTGTAGGGTTTGAGAGACAATAGTTTTAATTGTCATCCTGTTGTGTCTAGAATTTCAAGAGTATTGGAATCCCTTGATGGCAAAGGTTATAAAATTTTATTTTGTTGAGTACCAAGTCACGTAGGTCTTGCTGGAAATGAGAGAGCGGATGCGGCTGCAATGACCGCATCAGGGCAAATTTCACCATTTGTTCCGCACGCTGATGTGAAAAAGGGTGTTAAAAGTCTCATACATTCTCTCTGCCAGGAGTCCTGGAGCATGCAGGTCGGGAACAAACTACAAAACATTTTTCCATAGCTCACCACATTACCAATTTTACCGTTTCGAAGTGCCGATGTTCGTTTAACTCGCCTTCGAATCGGGCACACACGTTTCACACACAGACATTTGTTTCTAAATGAATTGAATCCCTTGTGTGAAACGTGTGATGAACCATACACTGTTTTTCATATTTTAATCTCATGTCATTATTTTAACCATCATCGTTTACAGTTTTTTAAAAGTGATATTTTAACTATGTTTGATTTACTAGAGGATCCACCCCACAGAAACCTATTTGCCTTTTTAAGAGCAATGGGTTTCTTACATTACATTTAAGTATTGATTTACATTTTAATATATATTATACACAATAAAATTTTAATATTATTATATACATAGACTTTCGTTTTTTAATACATTTTAACGTTGTATGAATTTTTTAAATAAATAATAATAAAAAAATAAATAAAAGCATAAAAATTTTAGTCTTGGCGCAGCATGTCCTCTCTTGGAGCTTGTGCCATAAAACCCAACCAACCCCACAAAGTATTGTGGCCGTTAAAGTCGCCGAATAACAAATATGGTGAAGGCAGCTGATCAACTAATGTATCAAGTTCTTCTTGGCGGATGACATCATGTGGTGGTAAATATAAACTACAGACTGTAATCAAATATGTTGTATGAATTCTGACAGCTACAGCCTGTAGGCTTGTATTGATTGGATGGACAGTGCTGGGGAAATCATTAGATGTTAAAATACAAACACCTCCAGACACTGCACCATCGTCATCACAGTCTTGTCTAAAGCATTGAAACCCACGCATATTGATGTTATTCGAAGACTTCAGGAAGGTTTCCTGAAGTGCTACGCATGCGGGGTTATAAGCTGATATAATAGACTTGATGTCATCAAGATGTGAACGCAAACCATGGCAGTTCCAACAAACAAAAGAAGTTATTATTTAAATTGAAAAGCTCCTACCCCGGAGCTGGAAGGCGAGTCTTCTATCATTTCCTGGAGCGATAAATTATCGTCCGAGGGATGGAAAGAGACAGCATCAGCTTCCAGGAATATGGCTCTACGGGTGGATAACGAGGATTTTCGAGGACCCTCCTTTGCAAATTTCAATTTAGAGGCCTTAACGCCTCTCGATTTAGCCAAAGAAGCTTTTCTAATTAATGTAGTTGTTGATTTTGGTCTTTCATTAGAAACCTGGGGTAATCTTATTACAGGAAGTGGCAGGGCATCCATTTGGGTGCTAGAACACTTGGTAACTTTTCTTGCAGCGGCTGCATAACTCACTCCAGTCTGTGGTGTACGAGAGGCAACAATTTTCTTAGCCTCAGGATAAGAAAAGTTGTTTTTGACTTTTATTGGGGTGATTTCTTTTTCGAGAGCCCATTGAGGACAACTTCGAGAATAGGAAGGATGTTCACCATGACAGTTTACACAAACCTCCTTTGCTGTGCAGGTCGAATCATCGTGGCCAACTACCGCGCAGCGAGCGCAGGTAAGTTTACCTCTGCAAGCATTTCTCGCGTGTCCAAAACGCTTTCATTGGAAACATCTCAAGGGATATGGAATATATTTTCTGACGGCTAGATTCAAGTAGGCAACTTTAATTTTGTCAGGAAGGTCAGGGGTCGCAAATGTCAGAATGAGATGTTTGGTGTCAATAAACACACCATCTCTTCTGACTCTAATGCGTTCAACTCCACAGACCTTTCCCCTCAGAGGGTTTAATTTCTTTAAGTAAACACGGGTGTCACAATCCCTAGGTACCCCAGTGATCTGTCCTCTTCTTTTTTTTCTTCTCTCGTCTTCCCTTCTGCTTTCTCTTCTTTTTCTCCCTCGTTGTGGTTGCCTCTCACGAGGTTGAGGGCTCCCCTTGAGCAGCTGTGGTCGCTCTGTTGCTATTAGCTACTCTTGGGGACTAAATCACCCACGTGTTTGCCGTGCGTGGAGACCTGTGTCCCTGGAAAAGAGGGTCCTGGTAATTGAGGCCCTCAGAGACCAACACATTACCTTGGTCTCTGCTTCAAGTAAACGGGAGGTGTGTTGTGGTCCTCAGCACACCAATCGGCTTTATGGATCAAGCGATCGGAACATTTGCTGGAAGACTCATTATGGGTGGAGGCTATCTCAGGGATGTACTGTGAGCGTAAAGGATCTGGCTAGCACTGGTGCAGCTGGTTTGCATCCCCTTGTTGGACTCTGTGGTGGGTGGTGCCGTCAGGTCCCAAATCTTGCATTACTCACATGGAATTGAACAATATTTCTATTCTCCCACGAGAGCACATGTTTTCTTTATTAAAAGCAAAATTTTATGTTGTCCACAGGAAAGAGGGTACCTTTGACAATGTATTCCCGTTCCTCATCCAAAAAGCTATAACAGGAACAATTTTGGAAGTAAGGAGTATTAGAAAATTGCGTTCTGGTGATATGATAGTAGAAGTTGCATCAGAAAATCAAGCAACTCTGATGAATAATATAAACATTCTTGCCAACTTTGAGGTGTCCGTCTCTCCTCATAATAACCTGAACTTTTCTCGTGGATTAATTTCAGCTAGGGATTTGCTTAAAACGCCAACGGACGATATTCTAGAGAATCTCAAAGATCAAAAAGTTCTGTAAAACGCATTACTGTCAGACGTGATGGTAAGGTAATAAATACCAGACACCTCACTCTGACATTTGAGACACCAGATTTACCGCAGCATATCAAAGCTGCGTATATGAATCTATCCGTTAGGCCTTATATCCCAAATCCTTTACGCTGCTTCCAATGCCAGAGATTTTGTCACTCCAAAGTAGCATGTAGGGGTAAACTAACTTGCGCTTGCTGCGCTGCAGTTGACCATGAAAGTTCTTCTTGCACTGCAAAAGAAAAATGTGTCAACTTCAAAGGTGATCACCCCTCCTAATCTAGAAGTTGTCCTATCTAGCTATTGGAAAAGGAAATTATTACCAAGTGTTCCAGTGTTGGACCAAGTGTTATTACCAAGTGTTGGTTAAGACCAACTGTTCATATTCCGAGGCGAGACGTTCTGTTATATCTCGTACACCTCAAGCAGGAGCAAGCTATGCCAAAATCACTGCCAAGGTCACCAGAACAGCAAGTACTCAAACTGAAAACTTTTCGGATCCCCTTATTAAATTACCCCCTACATCTGTACAAAAGCCAAAATCGACCTCCGTTTCCATCGTTCGAAAAAAAGCTCCTATGGCTAAATCAAAAGCCTAGAAGGAATTAAAATTAAAATCTGCAAAAGAGGGGCCCTCTAGGCCCTAAATACCCACCCGAAGAGCCATATTACTGGAGTCTGATGCTGTCTCCTTACATCCTTCGGACGATGATATATCGTTCGATAAATGGACGGAAGATACGCCCTCCAGCTCCAGTAAGGGAGCTTTTTAATTTAAAACATAGTCACCTTTGTTTCGTGGAACTGCCATGGTTTACGCTCTCATATTGATGTGGCGCAGCCTGTCCTTTTTGGACCTTGCACCACAAAACCCAACCAAACAAACAAAGCTCTCATATTGATGACATCAAATCTATGACATCAATTTATAGCCCCACATGTATAGAATTTCAGGAAAGTTTCCTGAAGTCTATAAATAATGTTTCCATGCGGGGATATAAATGTTTTAGAAAAGATTGTGGTGACGATGGTGCAGTGTCTGGAGGTGTTTGCATTTTAACATCTAATGATTTCCCCAGCACTGTCCATCCAATCAATACTACTCTACAGGCTGTAGCTATAAGAATTCATACCACAGATCTGATTACAGTCTGTAGTTTATATTTGCCACCACATGATGTCATCCGCCAAGAGGAACTTGATGCATTGATTGACCAGCTGCCAATATTATTTTTATTACTCAGTGATTTTAACGGCCATAATACTTTGTGGGGAAGTGATGATACTGATTATCGCGGTCATCAGATAGAGCAATTTATTTCTGATAATTGTCTCTGTCTGATCAATACTGACGAGAAGACATAATTCCACCTACCCACAATAATATTAACAAGCGTGGATTTAATTGCTTTAGAAAAGACTTTGGTGACGATGGTGCAGTGTCTGGAGGTGTTTGTATATTAACATCGAATAACTTCCACAGCACTGTCGATCCATTAAATACTACTCTACAGGCTGTAGCTATAAGAATACAAACAACATGCTTATTTACATTCTGTAGTCTGTATTTACCACCACACGATAGTATCCGCCAAGAAGAACTTGATTATTTAATTGATAAACTGCCTGCTCCAATGTTGTTTCTAGGTGACTTTAACGGACATAATTCTTTGTGGGGAAGTGATGATACTGATTCTCGCATTCGTCAGATTGAGAAATTTATTTCTGATAATAGAATCTGTCTGATGAATACCGTTGAGAAGACATACTTCCACATACCCACAAGAACTTTTCATTCTCTCAATCTCGCCATTTGCTCGCCTTCAGTTCTGCCATTGTTAAATTTAACAGTGGGGAATGATCTGCATAACAGATATCATTTCCCACTCGTCGTCTCCCAGACTAGAGGTAGTAGTGCGCGACTATGCGTACCTATTAAGTGTAAGGTCGGGCAGATTATGCGTTATTTTTACAATTGGCAGTCATTGATGATGCAATGGTTCTGATCGAAGATATTGATAATGTCGTTCGTAAAGTCACCGAAACAATTATAGGTGTAGCTGATACTTCTATTCCTAAAAATTCTCCTACAACAAAAAGGCATTGCAAACCAGGGTGGAACAAGGAATATCAACAAACATATAAAAAACGAAGGAAGTTAGGGGGCTTATTCCGGAGATACCCCACAATGGAGAATCTAATTGCATTTAAGAGAGCAAAAGCATTAGCTCGCAGAGCTCGTCGTAGGAGTCAGAAGGAATCCTGATCTCGCTATGTCTCTTCAATAACATTTTCCACATCCAGTAAGCAGTTATGGAGAAAAGTTAAGGCAGACAATGGTATCTGTATGGAATTCACCATTCCTGTCTTGAAAACCGGAGCTGCTATATTCTCTTCTCCTGCAGACATAACTAACGTCTTTGGTGAAACATTTGCTCACTTCTCAAGGTCCGTCTCTTATAGTCCTTCGTTTTTAAGGACTAAGAGTCGATCTGAGCAAATACCAATTCGTTTCAACCATAGACAAGCTTTGCCTTACAATTGCGAATTTTGCATGTTGGAACTGAGACGAGCATTACAGCAGGCCAATAATACCAGCCCAGGACCTGATGGAATCAGTTACCAAATGCTTCAACATTAAATTCCAGATTCATTGTTGAAGTTATTGTATCTGTTCAATAGGATCTGGACTGAAAATGAATTCCCATCAATTTGGAATGAAGCAACGGTAATTCCGGTCCTTAATCCTGGTAAGGATCCTTCAGAACCATCTAACTGTCGACCGATAGCTCTGACGAGTTGCCTTTGCAAGACTCTGGAACGTATGGTCAATGCCCGTCTCAGAAGAAAATAAATGTATACATGTCAATCAGAGTGGCTTCCGTAAAGGAAGATCTACTCTTGATAACATTATATATTTGGAAACCCAAATCTGTAACGCTTTTGTGCGGAGAAACCATCTGGTTTCCATCTTCTTCGACATCGAGAAGGCGTACGCCCATATGTGGCGATATGGTATTCTCCGTTCATTATATGATTTTGGCTCTCGGGGTAATCTTCCGATATTCCTTCAGAATTTTTTACGCTCCCGTGTTTTTAAAGCACGTGTTGGATCCTCTACATCCGATACTTTTCATCAAGCTTAGGGTTTTCCCCAAGGCTCCATTTTAAATGTCACTCTTTTTAATTTATTCATCAGTAGCCTCCTTCTTCCCCTTTCACCATCTGTTAATGGCACAATGTATGTGGATGACCTGAAAATATTTTGCCAAGGATCAAATATGCAATTAATTGAGAGACAATTACAAACATCTGTTAATAAAATAGCTGCATGGCGTGCACAAAATGGCTTTACAATATCTCCTAGCAAGAGCTTCTGTGTCCATTTCTGCAGGAAGACCAGTATTCATAACGATCCTGTTATGAAACTAAACACTCAAATACCTGCAGTCAACGAGATTAAATTTCTTGGTGTGATATTTGACCGTAAGTTGACCTTTCTTCTGCATGTTTTACATTTGCGGAAGAAGTGTGAGCGATCGCTTAATATCCTCAAGGTATTATCAAATACATCTTGAGGTGCTGATCGCTTGTCACTGCTTTATGTCTATCAATGAATCATTTTGTCTTGTATTGACTACAGATGTGTCTATGGATCTGCAAGGTCATTTCTTTTACGCAGACTGGATGCTGTGCATCACTCTGCTTTGAGAATATGTTCAGGTGCATTCCGCACATCACCCGTCCAGAGTCTTTATGCAATTTGCCAACAATTGCCTTTACACCTGAGACGGATGCAACTGTCTCTCAATTACTACGCAAAGGTCATATCTGACCGAAACCATCCTATACGTTCCTTGGCCATTTCTCCTGCATTAAAAAGATTATATGATGCTCGTCCATACAGCATCCAACCTTTTCTCACTCGAATTAAAGATTCACTCTATTTGACAGACCTATATGATGTCCGTTTTATTACAATCACATCCACCCTGGTATGATACACAGATAACTATTATTAATCCATTTGCTCAATTTACAAAATCGGGCACAACTTGAACAGTTTTTCAACAGCTATATCTATATCATCACTGTCAGTATTCATCATAGACGCCTGTATTCACGGATGGTTCGAAAACTGCAGGACATGTTGGCTGTTGCATATTTTATGTTGATACCAGTTATGGTTACAACTTCCATATGTCCTGCTCCGTCTTTACCGCTGAAGCTACGGCTATCCATCAAGCTCTTCAGCTAGTGAATACAGAGAAGTTTAATAAAATCTGTATGTATACTGACAGTTTGAGTGATTTAGAAGCCTTGAATAACTATCCAGTCATCCTGTTGAGTCTAAGATTTTTGGAGCATTGGATTCCCTTTCTGGCAAGGGTTATGACATCATTTTCTGTTGGATCCCAGGTCATGTAGGTCTAGAGGGAAATGAAAAAGCAGACGCAGCTGCTAAAGCTGCATCGTCTGTTCTTCTTTCATCTGTCTGTCTTTTTGACGTGAGAAGGGTTGTTAAATCTCTCTGGCAGGAGTTATGGAGTTTGCAGGTCTCCAATAAATTACGTGCCATTTTCCCTTACCTCATTCCATCATCAGTTTTACAGTTACGAAGTGCCGATGTTGGATTAAATCGCCTTCGTATCAGACACACACAGACATTTTTTTTTAAGTGAACTAAATCCTTGGTGTGAAACGTGTAATGAACCTTACACAATATGTCATATTTTATTTTTATGTCATTATTTTAACCAACAATGTTTACAGTTCTTTAAAACCAATATTTTAACTGTTTGATTTGCTAGGTGATCCACGGCACAGAAACCTATTTGCATTTTTAAGAGCAATAGATTTCTTAAATTTTATTTAATTAATATCTATATTTTGGATCATTTAAATTTTGTTTTTCGTTTTTTATGTTCCTAGCTTTTATTATATTATATACAACTTTTTATTTTTTAAAATTTTAATGTTGCTTGGGTTTTTAAAAAAAATTATATACGAAACCATACTTTTGGCGTAGTTTGTCCAAT
>JAPDSC010002862.1:3196-18065 GCA_026290005.1 Latrodectus geometricus
TGTGGTTGATTGCAAATATTTGTTTTGTGTTGTGATGCTCTAAAAAATAAATTAAAATTAGCATCTGTAATTTTCTTCTCAATTATTTCACCTGAACCTATGCACACGGATTTTGTTCTTTACTGGGTTACCAAATCAAAATAGAGACTTTGGAAACTTTACTTATACTTATCTGAGTATTTCTGAAAAGGTTACAACGAAATGGTCTTTCTTAATTGACGAATTGAACAGTGCAAAAATATCCAGTATTGGACCTTGCACCAGTAAATCACACAAAAACAAAACAAACTTAACTGACAAAATTTGAGTAATTAAAAAAAAAAAAAAAAAAAAAAAAAAAAAAAAAAAAAAAAACAAGTATTTTATTTCTACTAATTATAAACAAGTTTTAATATACTCATTATTTCTCCTATTTATTTTTAAAACTTATATCATATAAATGAAAATGTTACTTTGACTTAGGTTTGTTGATTAATGAAATTATCTCATCGCTTTTATTCTAGCATAAAACTTCAATATTTTAAAAATACTTTTATTTTTATTCTTTACTTTTTTAATATGGAATTTTTATGTCTTGAAAAGGTAATCTCAACATAACAAAAATCAGACGAGGTGATGAAGGAACTTATATTTGTGAAGCTGAAGATTCAATGGGTAATAAGCTATCTGAGAGTTGTGATCTTGAAATTCAAGGTATTTTAATAGTTCTTGCATTGATATGGCACCTAAAATTTATTTTCTTTTTTAAAATTTCTTATGTATATATGTTGAATAATGTAGAATAAAATTATAATTTTTTGAAGTGAAACATTAAGCTGTTTTACTTAGATGCTATAGTGTGTTCATCCCATTTTCAAAATTGAAATGATATAAGAGATTTATTTAGTTAATATTGAATCAATTATTTCTTATATTTTATTGCAAATCACTTTTCCCTGGTAGTCTGATAAATTTTACTAAGATATTAAAGATGTTATTTATTTTATGTAAGATATATTGAATAATTTGCATTGTTTATTACCTCAGGATTTATGTCACTGTGATTGTATGAAATGTTAATGAAATAATCCTGCAGCTTGCAAGGTATCCATGCCTAAATTTGTTTAGTATGGTTTTACAAAAACTGAAACTATTGAATTCATTTAGACATATTAAAAAGTCTTTAACAAAAAAAGTTATAATATACAAGTAAATTAATGTACATTATCAGATATTATTTTTACTTTTAAATATTCAGACTTTTAAGAATGCATTTAATAAAGTCTATTTTATTTATAAAACTAATAACATTATTCTTAACCTACAAATAATACAAATAACAAATAATAAGGAAGTTTAATTAGCTTTTTTTCCCCAGATATTGCTTATAACTAAATGGGTGTTGTCAGAGTAACTGGTTAAATATTTTGAAAATTTAATTTTTTATTTTGCTGTTACTGTTCATGTTTTCTCACAATTAAATTGAGATATTTTAATGAAGCAACTATTTGCTGAAAGGATTGTTCTACTTATATTACTAAAAGTATTTAATACCTTCATATGTTTAAAAATGAAAATATCACCATGAAACTAACAATTCTGAATTTTCAGCTTAATAGTACTCAATGTCTCTTTATTTTATTTTAAATTTATACATTGATCTCATTACCTTCTGAATTAAAATTTTTCTTCTGATATTTATTAATTTTTATGTATTACATAAGGCATACGTAATATATGTTTATAAAAACAAGCATTCTTATCTTTATCATTCTGCCAATTTTACTGAAATTGTTTTCTAATAATTCATTACATTTGATAACATTCTATTCCTTAGTAATTCTGTTAATGAATTTTGTGGAACAATGTTCCCAGTAATTTGCTTGATTTGTTGTATTCATTTTAAATAGCAAACGTTTATTAAATATCAAATATTATTTAGTTTCATATATATTTACAATTTCTCACTTTAGAGTTTTTCAATAAATAACTATGCAGTATTTATAACAACGGCTGTATTCACCAATTAACTATAATATTTTTAGATATGTAATCTTTAATTTTAGCATCATAGACTGTATTTTTGTTTTACATTAACCTGTTTTTAATCTTAATATTAAATTTACAAAAAATGTATTTAATTCTTTTTAATGCTACTTACTTTTTAAAGAAAAATAATGTTTTATATTTTTATAGAAACACCCCAATTTATACAACTTCCTGAGGACACAGTTATTGAAGAAGGAAGTAATTTGTCTTTAACTTGTTTGGCTCGAGGGCATCCAAAGCCCTCCCTGAAATGGATTCATAATGGAAGAGAAATAATAGATAATAAGAGTAAAAAAGGTTAGAGCTCTTGGTATAACTACTTATCAATAACGTTTATCTTTATGTAAATTTAATTTTTTGAATTAGCCATTCTTATTTTCTGTTAAAAATTTGAAATGTCACATATAATAAATTATATATATATATATAATATTAACTTTCACTTCATTATTTTTCATTATTTTAAATGATTAGTGAAATTATTGATTTAATTGATTTTATTTCAGGATCAATGCTTGTTATTCCGAATGTTAGTCAAAAGCATGCTGGCATGTATCAGTGTTTTGCTGTAAATAGTATTGGAACAAAGTTTGTTTCAGCACTAGTTACAGTTTTCTCAGGAAATAAATCTCATAATTTTGATAATGATAAGGAATACACAGGTAGTTAATTTTCTTTTGAGTTTTTTATTGTTTTGTGTATAATTTATAATGAATTTACTTACAATTATTGGCACAACTTATATTTATAAAAATTAGTTCTGTTGATATATATATTTATACATAATATATATAGTGTCCATTTGAACATATGTATTTAAAATATGCTTTTAAATATTTAGAAATGATTATAAAATGTCCTAATATATCTAGATATTTATAATATACTCTAAATTTTGGCTAAATCTCATAAAATTTTTATTTTTATTTTAAAATATCTCTAAAGGTTTAGTTATAAATTTTTTTAAGAAAAATTATTTTAATCACTATCTGCATATTTAAATCATAATTTGTTTATGGAAGGGTTTGTTTTATGAAAGAATTGTCATCAATTTATTTTAAATAGTTAATAGTTACATATTTTTCATGTTTTCATTAAATGTAATAAGATTTCTTTAATTAAATGAAAATAAAATCTTTGAAAATTGGAATTAATATATTTTTTATTTCTGTTATTTATCTGTTATTATTGTTGTATAAATGCTGTTATTATTGTTGTATAAATACATTGAATAAGTTTTGAACCATGCTTTTTTAAAAAAAAAATAGATATTGCTTATATTAAATATAAATATTTATTTGTAGTTAACTGTTATGGCACCATTTTTAATTATAATATGAATTAAGAATCCTTTAAACTTAATTTTGAAAAGAAAGGTAACTTAACCATCTCTAAAAACATTTTTAAAAGTAATTTTTTAATAATTTTTAATAGTTTTGGATAAAATGGAAGGCTTATATTTCAATGATAGTCAATATTTATACATATCACAAAAGGGTTAAAAATTTTTTCAAAATTTTTTGTATAATTTAAATTTTTTTTTATTTTTAATTTATTGACATTGAAACTTATTTAAATTGTTTTTTACTCATACTTTGAATTCAATTATTTTAGAAGAGGTTTTTAAAAATGGAGTGAATCATTCTGATAAAGAAAAAAATTTTGGAACTGATGATAATAGTTCTGATGATGCAAAAAGAAATTATGGCAAAGAAAATTCACATACATTTGATTCTGGAAAAAGACATCATAAAAGGAAGCATTCTAAAGGTAATTAATTACTGAATTTATACTAAAGTGGATTTTTTTATTAGAATATATATATTTTATAAAATACTCAAAGTAACAAATTAATTATTTTAAATATCCTCATATCATTTTGTTTATTATATTATTCCAAAGAACAATGCAAAAGAAGAAACAATATTTTAATGATTACAATAGGAATGTTATGATTTGTTTGTGAATTATCTGCAAATGGAGTCCGATATTCTCATTGAATATCGATATCAGAATACTTACCTTCCATTCTGCTGATAAGTTAATCACATTCATGACAATAATTTCCATTTATATTGAAGACCTTATTGAAATAACTAACTAGTGCTTAGAAAGATTCAAACAAATAGTTTCTTGTAAAGAATATTTCAAGCATATTTAATTGTATTCTAGTAATTTTCAGAATTTGTTTAGTAGCCAATTACTTAAGGGACAACAAACATTTTTTATCAAGACAAAAAAATTCTAAATAAATACCTTAGGAGGATAATACATAAAACATATATGATGATCTACAATTATACTATAAATGTGGAGACTAACAGAACTAAAAGTCAGTGTCTGTGATGAAATACATTCATATTGGGAAAACAACACCAAAAAATGAGTAACAATAAATGATTTCTGTAAATTATTAAGTTAGATTATTTTAAACATATATCATTCAAAATTAAATGTCATATATACATTTATTAATCAAATGTCATATATAACTTTAAAAAATATTAAAATTATTTATAAACTTTAACAATGTTATTCACACAGTGTTTTGTTTTTCTTTTAATTGACTTAATTATTCTAGTAATTTTAAAATTAATTACATTACTATATTAGAATGTCCCATTTTTCTTTATTCAATTTTCATCAATATACTGATACATTTAGACTAAAATATTTAATATAAATTTCAAATTCAATCATTCTAAAAGGAAAACATTTTCAGTCTTAAATTACTAGAAAATTATATTATGCAAATTCATATTCACAAAATATCTGCCAATTGACAAAATAAAATACATTTAAAATAGATGTGAAACTGATTAAAAGATTAAATTTTTTTTTTTTTTTTCTGAATTTATGATAGAAAAAATTCCAAAGGTTTTTATTAGAGCATTCTGTATTTGGTAGTTAAGAAAAAATAGAAAAATGTTTTTTAAAAATTAATAAATAATTTTAAAAATTTATGAATAATTTGTAATTTTTAAATAATCTGATAGCTTTTAAACTTCTCTTGCATATTTTAAGCAATGGTGAAAAATAGAAATATTTGTTGCTTACATAATACTATTGATATAAAATTTCATAATTAATGTTATATTTTATTGTTTTCCATAAAATCGAATTTCTAGAAAGTAAGCCTTTTTTAAATATATTTTACATTTTTTTAAAAATTTGCTTTCTTTTGAAATATACTAATATGTATCTTATGGATTATTTTTCCCACAGTGAAGTTAATTCCGCCATCAAAACCAGAAATAATAAGATTATCCAATACATCAGTTATGGTGCGATGGACAGCAGGAGATGGTGGGCTTCCTATCAATTTTTTCAAATTGCAGTATAAAGAAGTTGGTAAAAGAAGAACTGATTGGATGACTATTGATGAAGATATTGCTGCACATATTCATTCTTATGCTGTCACTGGCTTAAGAACAGGTAAAGTTATGACTTATATCAAGTTTCAGAAATATTTGCTTTTGGAATTTACTTATGTATTTTAATCTTTGCATTTGTATTATAAGTACTTTACTATGAAGTATGAATACTTTCTTTGTAAAATAATATAATGGACTGATTTTCAGTTTGTATCTGTATTTAAAGTATCTAAAATAACTTTACATTATAACAAATGTTTATAATTTGGCTTTTTGGTATGCATATAGGACTTTGATTGTCATGTAAAATCCTGTAAAGTTGTAAAAATGAGTGAAAATTTCTTTTGCTTAGTCTTTTAAAGCAAATGAATATAACTGAATGTGTATGTGAAAATTTTTGTTATGAAGTATTAATTATTCTTTCTGTGTCAAGATTCTATTCTGTGCTACACAAATGCATTTTCATTAAAATTAAAATAAACAATGTGTAAATGATAACTATTTAATATTCAAATTGTATACACAATAAAAATTTCTTTTTTCCAGCATTTTTTTTTTTTTTTTGTTTTGTTTTGTGTATTTAACTTTTTAAAACAATGTTGGTAATTTTGTTTTAGGTAGTTCTTATCGTTTCCGTATTGCGGCTGTATATTCCAACAGTGATAATAGAGCTGGTCCAATGTCTGAAAAATTTGTACTTGTAAAAGATACTCCAATGGAAAAACCTTCAGTTAATCCAATTATTAATTTTGCTGAGGCAGTGAGTCCCTCAGCCATCACTCTACAGTGGGAGGTTGGTATCATTAAACAACCATAAAATTTTCTATTAATTCAAACGTTTGATCCCTGAGAATAATGACATTAAAATACAAAATTGGTTATATTTTTAAATTATAGACATGATTTGATGCAAATTTAAACAAAAAGGATCATTTACTCCCAAAATGGGATAAATTCTTATTACATAATGAACAAACTCTTAATTATATAAATTATTTATTATTTTTATAATCTACTTTTAATTGATAAAAATGTATTAAATTTATGAGTTGAAAAACCTATATTATATATTTTTATTATGTTAAACAGTATTATGGCTATTGCTAAGATAAATTATCACACAAATTTATAGTCACATTCTTTTCCAATTTATAGTATCAGATAATCAAATTTCTTCCAAGTTTAGTCATTTGTTTTCTCTTAATGAATATAAGTATCAGACATTATATCAGTATTTTGACTTTTAATGCATTATTCATATTACATATAAGGTTCTTGACTAAGAAATTTAATTCCTTTTATTTAGAGTAAAATTTTACTTTAAATTTGAAGTTAATATAACAAAGTTTTATGTTTGGCAACAATTAAAAACAGTAGTTTTTCCAAAACGTGTAAAAAAAAAAAAAAAAAAAAAAGTACTTTGATAGTAATGTATATTATGGATGTAAAATGTTTAAAGATAATATATCTTTAAACATTTTATGTTTTCTTACTTATCAGTGCTGTATTTTATGAAGTTAGTTTCTATGAATTAGAAAATTTGTAAAATTAGTATTCTCTGATCTGTAAAAGTTAATATAATATGTTGTAATGAATATTCTTTAGTATTAATATTTGCAATAAAATAAAAAATTTTAAATATAATTGATGAAGAGCTATTTTACCCCCTTTTTTTGAAAACAATGAATGTAACAATGGATAAAATCCCTTATTTTTCTGCAACATTTTTTTTTTTACAGTATCAAGATGTAGATTCTATACAAACTGATGGTTTCTTCATTCATTATCGAGCTACACACATGGCAGGAAAGTACTTAAAAGTATCAGTATTGGGTTCAAATACTAGATCCCATATTATTTCCCACCTTTTACCAGATACTGGTTATGATATCAAGATGCAAAGTTTCAATAGTGCTGGCACTTCTGATTTTTCAAATATCTATACTTGTAAAACCAAGGGTAAGTAATATTGAAATTTACAAGATACTGTAATTAGCTTACTATGATTAACAACTTCAACATTTAAAACCTATTGTCGTATTTCTTCAAATCCTATATTTTCACCTTTAATGAAAAAATAGATCAATAACTGTTATTGAATATAAATATATAAAAGGAAAAGATTTCGTTAAAAGTAGTGCACCAATTTTATTAACTTCCTCTCTGCTTACTTTAAAAATTCAAACAATTTTTTTGATTAAAAACATTTGTTTTCAAAACTATAAGTAGAGTTTTAGTAAATAGGTTTGTAAAGTTTATAGCATGTTACAATATATTGTACCATTAATCAATAGAAATGTTTTTCTGGATGGCTACTTCAAAGCTTTCCTCTTTTGTGTACTCTTTTAATTAATTTTTTGTCTTTTTTCACAAATAATTATTTGTTTGCTAATAATGTGCAAGTTCTTTTTATCTGTTTCAAATATTTAAATGTGTTTTCACATGAATATTTCTGCAGAACTTTCAAGGAAGTTTAAAATATTATTTTGGCATTTTCCAGTCATCAATGTTTTTAATGTATTCATAATCATCATATTCTTGAGGGATTTTTATAACAGATTAAAAGCTATTGTGTTTAGAAAATAAAATGAATTTATTTCTATAATTTTATTTATGTCATGATAAAGGCGATTTAATAAAATACATATGTAATAAACTGAAATAAAACTATTTGAATGTTTAAAATCTTGTGAGTTATTTATATGTTGGAAATCATGAACAATAAAATTATGATTAAATTATTTTATCATTTAAACATCAATTTAATGATCATAAAATTACAATTATATAAATACATCTTTTAAAAATCTACTTTAAACCTATGGTATATATTTTTATTATAATTAATAAATTATGATTTTTTTAAAATTTAAGTTGCTTATAAAGCCATATCTAAGATATTTTTTGTGGGAATAAATTACACTTAAGTAAATAATTTTAATTCAATATTATATATTTCTAATGTTTATTTATTTCATAGAATCAGAAATAGTTCCTGCAACTCGAAATCGTAATGGCAAACCTTTCTACAATGAAGAAACTCCTTCTATAACAGAATCAATTTCTTCAAAGAATTCTGATAATAATTTAATATACATGATAGCAGGTGTTATAGGTGGACTAGCAGTTGTGATTATTTGTGTTTGTTTAGTAAGAGTATATTTTCAAAGACAGAACAGATCTCAAGATTGTGGTATGTACTTTTTCAAATAGTATCACGTAATAGTTGTTAATATATGTATCACGTAATAGTTGTTAATAAATTTATATGTGTTAAATGTAGTGAACATAAAATAAAGAAATTTAAAGGAACAATTAAACAATTTGTTTTATTTTAAATTCTAAATATTTTTTTATGTAAAAGTGTAACTTTTTAAAATTTTATTTCTTGTTATTAGGATATTAAGATAGTACTGCCTTATCTCAATATAAAATTAAGGTTTTTTTTAAAATTAGGATTTAATTTTAAATATTATTTTTTGTTCATAAAATTCTTGAAATATGTGTTTTTATTCTTTTGTAATTTTAGTAAACAATCAATAATAATAAATGTAATTAAAGAGTAAAAAAATAATTCAGATTCATTGCAACATCAATTTTAATACATTATTGGATTTTGTTTTTAAACTTAAATTAGCTCCTAATTCAGTTGTATTGGCTTCTGATTCAGTTTTATTTGTAAAGAAATAATATTTTCAACATTATAAATTGATTTTCCATAAAGCATTCTATTATCTTATTTAGCTGCAAGTTGAAACTTCAGATAATGAAGATCACTTTAAGCAAATTCATTAAAATTTCCCTTTTTATTAGATTTATTTGTAGAAAATAGTTGTTACTCATGAATATATTGGAACTAATTTTTTTTATCTTAATTCTTCTGTACATAATATATACAATAAATATCTTTTGGATTTCATGTTTCGATTCTCTTTTCAAAATCCTTTCAATGTTTTAAGAATTAAAATACCTTCAAGCTTATCATTATAAAGGAAAAGATAATTTTATTTGGTACTTATTTATATGAAATTCATTACTTAAAAAGGCGTTATTTAAAAAGAAATAAGTAATTTATTTCTCCTTAAATAATAAGTTTAATTTTTATTATTTAAATGCCAATAATTTTATTGTATTATTCAGATTTTATTATTTTGTGAAAAATTTTTTCATTAATGATATTTTTGTTATATAACTTTAATAAAAGGTGGTATTTTTGTTTCATGATTTATTGAAATATTTTCTATTTCTGTAAATGGCTTTCTGTTTAGAATTATAAGCATTTTTTAAATTATGTTTCAGGTGACAACAATGCCAGAGAAGAATCACTTAAAATTGCAAATGGCCATGTCTCATCTAATGGTTATATAGCTGTAGGAAATAAAATAAATATTAATATAAATCCTCTGTCACATGTGGATTTAGAAACTACAGAAAAATCAGACGAGGTAGATATTATTCATGTATACACATTTTGAAACAATTTTTAAGGGTATCTACATATTATGATTGCTACCTTGGAGACATTTAGCGATAAAAAGTTTTATTGGTGGGTCTAAAGTGATTTAAAATATACTCTTTATTTCAGCACCCTCTATAACTTATATTAGTGCCTAAGGTAGTTGCCATATTATTTTTTCCATTTGCCAGTTAACATATCTAGGTAGTCTTCATAATATGTAAGCACCCAGTTAAGAATATATTGACTTTCTAAAATCAGTTTTTTATTTTTTATATCTTAAATCAAAAGGATTACCTGCAAAATAATTTTTAACGTTTATGTTTACATATGCAAAGCATACTTATTTTTTTTTAAATTTAAATTAAAAAGAACTAATGAAAAATTTGATGTATTATTTATATGAACATATTTGAAATAAGTGTTATGGACAAATTGATTTTTTTTTCAAAAATAATTTTTTTTTTTAATCTTAATTCAAAGAGGAGTTACTGCAAAATTTCTTTTGCTAACATTTAGTAATATATTGATTTGTGAGAAATATATTTATTTATTTTTGACATTTTAATTTATTCTTTCTTGACAAATTTAATTATTTTATTGTATTTTTAAATATTAAGTTAAATTAGTTTCTAAACTTTAGAGTTTTCTTGTTTAAAATTATACAGAAATATTTATATAGATGGGAAAATAAAAATGTAAAACTATCATACTGTGTATCAAAAAAGCATATTTTAAAATTGCAATTTTTTTATTATATATTTTTAAGGCAATGTAAATTTGCTATTTATTCATATTTTATGTATAGATTATTTTGATTACAAACTATTGGTTAATATTGTGACTTTGTTTACACACAATTCTCCTTAGTCAGAATGTTAGTTATTAAAAAAATGTAACAATAACATTTTGATTAATTAATAGTATATGGTGGCTTTTGCATAAGAATAATGGAATAATATTATTTGTTCTAAAATATATTTGTTTCTTTTTAGTTGGAAGACAGTTTAGTCTCTAATAACAATGAAATAATACGGCTTCAGACTTTTAATATAAGCACAAATCCTCAACAGGAACCTTTATTAAGTGGTATGTTAAAATTCATTCATTTTACTTTAGCCAACTTGTGAGAAACAGTTTTTTAGTGATGTTTTATGTAAATTTTTAACCTATAATGTATAAATTTCAGTTTATAATTAATGAAGTTTTATTTAGTGCATTCAAACAAATACATTTATTTGAAAAAAATACTTAAATAGAATCTTATACTATGCAGAGTAATTAATATAAACTGATGAATGTTTTCCATTATCTTACTGGCAGTCAGATTAATTCTAGAAAATAATAATTTTGTATAGTTTTCTTTCATTATGAATTTCATTCCCTATTTCAATGTCCATTAAAACCGAATTTTGCATTTTTTTGTATTTGTATATATATATATTCCTGATATTTTTATTTTTGTCAAAGCAATTGTAGTTATGCATATGGTTGAAATTTTAAGGACAAATAATGTTTACTTCAATTATAAAGACACTTCTACAATGTATATTTAGTAAATAAGTAATAGTTGTCAATGATTTGTTTTGCTTATCATCAATAATACATTTTTTAAGATACAAACTATAATAGTACAAAAATTGATTAAAATCTTACATGGCAAATTGTTGAAAATCATTTGGAAGACTTTGATTATTATATAATCAAGATGCATGAAGGTGGTTATTCATAAGGATTACTGTGCCACCATCTATATTATTTAGATATGCTAGTGATTATAATGTCTATTGTAAGGTATTCATCAGTTAAAACCTTTGGAAAATCAAGTTCTAGTATTGTTATGTTACCTGTGATATCATCCTTTCATCCCACCATCATACCATGCCATTTGACTGAATGAAGATTTAACGCATAGGGTATTTTAAAACATTTGGTGTTCGATCCACACTTCAACAGAATTGTGTAGATCCATATTGTTACTGATCATCATAATTGTTATAAGACTGCCATCAAATAGTGTTATTATAAATAGTTGATTTATTGTAAAATAAAACCAGCTTTTATTTTCTGTCATTAATCACTAACTTTTGTATTACAATAGCATACCACCATTGACATGTTCATATAAATTGTAATTCTTGTGCAGCTTTAGATCTTTTGGTTATCTTGTATTTAATTTTACTTAACATTTTGATGAAGTCATTCTATGGCCTTTCATATTATCCTCTATAGCATATCATTCCATGATCATTTTCAATAATATATTGGATCATATATGCAGATGTTATAGTGACTAATTGGATTTTCTGAAGTTTCTCTTTAATAGAAATTTAGTAATCCATGCTGACTTCTTTATATCTAATATTTCCAATTATGTTCTTTTACATTTTTTTAAGAAGTATTAATTCTATTTTTCTTATATATTTGCCAATTTCAAATAATATGTCAAGAAAAGTTTAAAGATTTTTCTCTTTCTATGCTGTGCAATTTGTAACTTAGTTTGACTAAACTAAAAAGATTCAGATTATAAAATTTTTCATCATTTTTTAAATTTGTTATGTATTTTTGAATAATAGGATTTTATATCATGAGTCTAAGATTATTTGATCAAAGTATAAATAAAATGTAATAATTAATGTTTATTAAAATTTTTTCTAAAATATAATTTTTAAATTAGAGAAAAAATTAGGTGCTTTTTTAAACTTGGTCATAATTTTTATTTAAAAAGGCATTTAAAAAAGAATAAAAAAAGTAATTGTAGATTTGTCTTGACATTTGAAAATTTCGAATAATTTTATTTTAGAATAATTAAACATCTTAATATATTTTATGTAATTGTGTTTAAAAGTTAGAAAAATAATAGTAATAGTAGAAGAGTTTTATAATAAAAGATTTATATTTAAGTATAAAAAAATAAAATGCATATTTTACATTGCTATTCTGAACTGTTCTATAATTACAAATATTTATATTATTTCAGATACTAACATTGAACGAACTAATATAAATAGTGAGAATGACAAAGAAACATCTGTGATAACACATAGTAAGTAATCTTCATACTAATATCTCTTTTTTTTTTAAAGTGTTAAAAATGTATTAATAAAGAATGTTTTGCAATTTTTCTTTTTATTTCTTTTGATGTATGAGCGTAGATGTAAATATATTTTATACTATTCATAATTTGAAGTGTAATATAATTATTAATCTATTATTTTTGTGCATAAAAAAGAAAATATATGTCCGAAAAGTAGAATAAAAATGATTATTAGCATGTTTTTTTGCATTTGGTACATTGGTTTTCAGTCTAGATTTATAGTTTAGAAATTTTTATTTTGTAAAGTATATTAAGAAACACGTGGGTTAATTAACCTCATTTATATCAAAATCTGCTATTAAGAAAATTTTCAAAATCTAGGCTAATTTAATTGGAACTTTCTAATTTCTCTAAAAAAGTTATGAAATTTATATCTGAGGTATTACTTCATACTATTTATAGTGACTGTCATTGGAGAACTCTGCTTCCTGTCATTACACAAACTTTTTTCTTTCATAAATCAAAAATGTGATCCTTCTTTTTCATTAAAGTACTCAGATCTTATATTGTTTTCCTAATTAATTTATTTGGATCTAAATAGTAGTCTTATTGATCTCAAATTTAAAATGCATATACAGTAGATACTCATTTTTATCAATCAGTTAAATAGTTCATGAAATGAAAAAATAAATGTCAGATCTTATTTTTTTTACCTCATTGTTCTCTTTATATTATAAAATATTATTATAAAAAATTATTTAGTATGCAATATTTAAAAAAAAACATTCATAATTAAAAACATTTCTTACATTGATTTTATTGCCAAAAAATCATTTAATCACTTACTTTTTTTCTATTTCGAAGCTACATTTAAAAAAAAAAAAAACATTTTTTTTTTCAATTAGAAAAGTATCTTATTGTTGTGTTTCTCAAAAAGTACTTTAATCTTGTTAGCCATTCATCTACCTGCTTTTCAGATGATCCTAACTCTAATTAATTTTCTTCAAGTTTGATATCTGAAGATTCATTTATTATAATCTCAGTCATTTAAACATCTAATAATTTTTATGAACAAATTACGCCTGAATCCAGATTCAAAAGGTCACTAAGTTTCTTTGTTAGTGCACATGCTTGAATAATTTATCTTAAGTTGTCAGATAATTTTTTTTTTATCTTTTTTCTCTTGCATATTATTTAATAATGGTTGCAGGTCAAACTGACTTAGAATTTTTTCACTTCTATTTTTTACTTTATTTATGTTGAAGAATAGTATTATGTTAATTAAATAATTACAATCATTAACTAATTTTTATATATCATTATTTAAAATAATTAAATTCCATTTCTGTGATATTGTTATAGGTGCTGTTGAAATAAGTGCAGATTTACCAGCAAATGTATAACAAGACTGTGATTATGAGCTGTGAAATTCTGCCCTTAAACGCAACTCACTTTTAACATTTTAATCACTTTTCTCATAAATTTTGTTATTGAACTGTGAAAGATTCTTCTAAAAGAAAAGTGTGTCCAGAAAATATTTTTTATGAAGGAAATTTTAAGATTATACTTGATAGACATTTTCTTAAAAAATATTTTCTACAAAAGAACTGCTATCCATTTGTAATTATGTATATAAGTTTTGTACATGATCATTAATAGTTACCACATGTGTAATATTGTATCATCCCCTCAAAGTCAATTTTGTGCACAATTTGATGGTTGTAGATTTGTCTGTCCTGTGAAAGTATATTTAATTAGGAAAATTTACATTATTATATTGTATAATTGTTTTAATAATGTTCAAAAATAACATATTAAAATTAATGATTGACAAAGAATTTTAATTAATTGGTAAATTGAAATCAGTTTTTAAAATAAAAATTGATTCTAATAAAAATTAGAAAAGTAACATGCAAGATAAGATCTTTTTTTTTTTTTTCTGGCTACATATAGAAATCAAAAAAATAGGCAGAT
>JAPDSC010002864.1:0-26559 GCA_026290005.1 Latrodectus geometricus
CAAACAAACAGTAAAAGAATCTGATTGTCTCATATTATATGTGACACCTTATTTGATATCTCTGCTATCTGAAGAAATTACATCAAAAAATAACTTTGCATTATTTGAAGCTGAACGCTTTTTAATCAAAAATCATAACTATATCATTTGCATTTTTATTAAGTATGCACTCGTATTTTAATTTAATTGTTTATTTTGTATTTTTATTTCTATTAATTTCAAAATTAATTATTCTTAGACAGTTGTGATCAGAAAATTACTGTTCCGAATAAACAGGATTTCTATTTAATGTTGTACAAATTATTTACTCTGTTAGAAGCATGAAAAGTTAAACTTCATTACGATGTATGAATCTTTTGAAAATAGACTCATTATCTCAGTATATATATATGAAAATAAGCTAAATCAAATATTACTTTACGGATTGGACATAGTTACTTTTTTTAACACGTTAATATTGATTATAATACGTTTAAAAATAAACAAAATTTTAGCGATTATATTTTGTGTTAGCTATATATTATTTAGTGTAGTATCTGTTAGATTAAAAACAATGGCAAAGATTTATAAGTTTTATAAATAAATAAAAATAATCAAAAAATTTATAAAATTTATCGTTTAATCTTTTATATACTTCCATGAAATTATTTAATATAACTAATGTCATTTATAAATACGCATTCGTTTGAATATTTATGAAAACAACTTGTGTGATGACCTATAAAAAATATGGTACTTACGTATTAGCACCACCGCAACTTTCTAAGCCGATTGAATTTCAAAGATATTGTCTTATATTTACTTAAATAATTTATATAATTATGAGAAGTTTATTTATTATTAAATTTTATAATTATAAGTAAACTTTTCATAATTAATAAAAGATATTTTCTAACTATAGATTAAGCGCTACTTCTACTTATATATTGGCGCTAAATTAGCTGCGGTGGCGCGTTAAGATGTAAATATCAAAATTTTCTTTTTTTATTAGTGCTACATTTCGAGGATTGGGATTACATGTTACTGCTTTCTTATAATGCTTTAATTTCTAGAATGAGGCAGAGAAATATAAGTTCAACAAACAGTTTTTTTCTGTTATGAATTTTAAATGTTAATTTTTTATTAAATATGTTTTAAATTTAAAAAAAAAGCGTTTAATTTGCGGTTTAGGTCCCCTTCTTCACCAACTCTCCAATTTGAAGCGCTTTTCACGCATGCTCATTAATTACTCTTTTGTTTTACCCTTTTCATTGGTCGCTAAATAAGTTTCACTTTGAAATAGTGGTAGAATTTTCTGCATGGCATCGACGTTTTTGAAAACACGCCAAGCAGGGGAGCTAAAGCACATTTTCACCAGAAAAACATTTCAATTAATGCAAAAAAATATATAATCCTTAGTTACTTATATTTGTCTACAGAATTTATATCTGTATCTGTTCTAAATAAATTTTCAAATTATTCTCAATAGTTATTTTTTAAACATTTTCTGAGTTAAATAAAAAAAAAATAAAATTAGATAATAAAAGAAAACTTCTTTCTCCTAACCTTATAAATTTAATTTTTTTATTGAATTCATTAATTCATTAGTAAAATATTTCAATTTCATAAATGAAACTGTAGGAATAGCAGGAAAATACGTTTTAAGCAATTGTGCTGTAGAAGAATTAATCTATTCTAAAGTGTCTTCTTAAATTTTGCAAACAAAAGTAATGCAATTAATTTAAAAAAAAAAATAAATAAAAATAAAAAAAAACATCAGCTTCTTAAATTTTACATAGTATCTTCTCGATACTACAATTTTTATATCAGAAATGTTTTTTTAATACTTCTGTACATAAAAAAGAGGAATTTTTTTTTATTAAAAATGTTTGTATACTTTTTTTATAAAGCGGTTTTTCTGAGTTAAAAATTGTATTAATTCGTTTTTGTTTTTAAATTAAGAAATGTTTTACTTTAATTTAAAAAGTAATTTATAGATAAATAAATCACCTGTATGTATTTAATAACATTTTAGTAGATATGATGACAGAGTCGCGTGGTAGCTCAGTCAGGAAAGTGTTATCTTCGCAACCCCAAGGAAGTCAGCTCATTCCTGGGATCGGCTAAAACTACCGTGTTTACTAATAGCCGCTAGAGTACGTTAAATATGTCAAATTCTCAATCCAAATGTGGCACACCGAGGTCTAAGGATTCCTATTTGGTCTCTAATTCGAAAAATAGAAGATCCACCATTGGCTTATAGTCCTGTCATCTGAACGAGTGGAAAACTTTTAAGACTTGACAGGGAGTTGTATGTCAGGTGCAGCAAATTTTAGGATTGAACTTCATTAGATTTGGAGCTGGTACAAAATGCTAAATAAATAGTAGCAGAGGTGCTTCTTAGTCTCCAAATACCTGTGCATATTAAGACAATATATGATAATTCTATATTAAAATAGTTTTTATAGTTGAATAAAATGTCATTATATGTTAGAAAATATAAAACATTTTTGTATGCAAAAATTAATGTTTTGTCATAAAATATCGTGACACAAAGCAATGCAGAACAAAAATACAGATACTTTATAGATTATTTAAACAGTAGTTAATAATACTCATAATGGTAAATAAAAGTACAGGAAAAGCGGAATTAATTTAAGCAATTTTGATTCCAAAAATTCAAACTATAAAATAAGGTATCTTTATATCGAATTAAATATTTGCTTTTATTTAAACAAAGTGTTATATTATTTTTAAGATTGAATTAATATTCATTGTGTATTATAAAATGTAAAAGAAGTTTGTTTGAAAAAATGTGAATTCCATAATAGTATTCATATCAAAATATGGTAAAACATAACAATGGAAAATGAAAAATTCACATATTTATACAAATCTATAATAAGAAAAAACGCATGTTGGTAAACATAGATAAATGTATTAATTTAGACATTTTATTTATAATTTAGGAAATTTAAAATAAAGCACATTTCTATTTAATAAGGTCAAAAATAATGTTCATATTAAATTAAAATAATTCTTTCTTCTTTAAAATCTTCTTAGTAACGTAAAATTCATTGCACATTAAAAACTGCAAAGCAATTTATTTTCGAATTTCTGAATTCCATAATTGCATTTTAATGTTAAATAGTTCGAAATAAAACAATGGAGAAGTTAAAAAATGACAATTTTACATAAAATCACAATAATAAATACAATATGAAATAAAATTAGTAAAGATATCCGTATTCATGTACAATTATCTTTCCTCCAGTTGAATTTAAAATAAATTGATTTGTTCAAATTATCCATTCGAATGAGTAAAAATGTGATGTAATGAAAAACAAGAGATAAAACTATGGAATCATCGTATATTTTCCCGGTAGAAAATATTTTCAATGATGACAGGCGTCAAAAATAGTTTATAATTATTTTCAGATGAAAAGGTAAGTCGGAGTAAAAATGTCTTAGTAGTTAGCTTATTACTCATGATATGCTTCTTTCCGCAAAATGATCTCTCAGTCATATCGGATTCAAATTTTAGCCTTGTATTAAGAATACGCATTCTCATTTGTGTAGAAACAGGTCATCTATTTCTTCGTTCTCACTATCAGTTTAATTGTTAAGTCCTTGATTTTGAAGGGTGAACAGTTTTGAAGAGAAAAAATAAAAAAAACTTTAAAACTCTTTGTTAAAATAAAAAATACTAATTAATTTTAAAAAGGAAATGAAATTGTTGTATAAATTGAAATACAGTAAGAGAATTCCATTTATTTTTTATTCAAATAAAAAAAAAAAAAACACTTTTTTTAAAGAGAAAAAAAAACCTTTTTATTAAAAAAAACATTGATCATTTTAAATATTTAATTATATATAGACATCAGACAACACAAACATTTAAGAATAAAAATGCCTAAAAGAAAAACAAAAATATTTTTAAGGAATGGAATATATTTGAAAAAATGATAAATATACGCAATATTTGTATGACGATTATTAAATTTCATAACTTAATTTATTTAATTTACTAAGACAAAATGAACAACGAATGATAATGCTTATTTTTATTCATGAACATGGATTATTTTTATTCATCATTATTTTTTATTTTGCAATAGAAATCTTAATTATTATGGCTATTTACTTCTCCTTTCATACTTCCTCTGATGCACTCTTTCAATAACGAATACACTCTTCTGAGTTGATGTATCAATTACTTGTTTTTTTACGCTTTGTTGTAGGAGGTAATGAGGAAAGAACTTCGGCACTAAAGGGAGTGTATAATTTTCGTGTACAGATTTCTTTTACATTGTTGTCACAGATCCCGAAATTAGCGGAGCCAAATCAAGTCCATGAAACTGTTCACCCTGAAGAAGTCCAAAATTAAAAGTGGATTGGCAGTAAGGTCTTGCCTGGAGAAGGCCAGACAAGCAAGAATGTGTTCAAGAGAAGCCTCCTCCATAAAACACTTGGTACGACTTGATCCTGCCTACTACATACAAGAGGTAAATAACCGCCTGGGCGACTGCTACTAGTGATGAATTGGAAGGGTGACAATATCTATAATAATAAAAGCAAGTGTAATGTGTCTGTCTGTCTGCCTGCCTGTCTGTCCATTTGTCTGACCGAGCTCTCCAGCCAAATCTATCGCACGCAGGGACCTGGAATTTTTTTACACGGAAGCACAAAGGGGCTGGCCACCAGACCTCGAAGCCCGATTTTCAATTTTTGAATTAGAAAAATTTAAAAAAAATTATTTATAAAACTTCTTCTCGAGATCGCTGCTCGCCGATAGCTGATTCCGGGGTTGTACCAGATCCTTTTGAGAAACAATTCTGGCGACCATCTTTTGGAAAATTTTCCGTTTAAAATATTTAGGATATATTGTTCCTTTTTATCGACGGGGAATGTTGTGTGTGGGGGGGGGAAGAGAGAGAGACAGTCTACATGTCCTACACTACTATTCCTGCGCTATTCACTTATCTGCATTTTCTAAATGCACGGGCAACGCCGGGCGGGTACAGCTAGTGGTTTAATATGATGGCTCTTATCTCCTTATTATAGAGTGTTATTATTTCTTATTATAGAGAGTGTTATTCTTATCCTCTTATATAGAGTGTATGGGTAATTAATGCAGCAATCTCAATGGCATCACCAGGACCCGCTTTGGCCAAGGTGTCAGCTATCTCATTACCTTCGATGTCAATATGAAAAGGTATCCACTGTAGGTGAATCTGATGTAACAGGAAAAGAAATTTTAAGTTTTTGAGCATATTAACTCACACACTATCCCTCACTCTGTGCCAGTTAGCCAAGTGTTGGATTGAGCTTCTACTATCTGTCAAGATCCCGATGTCACAATTATAGGTGATTGGCTTGAGCTTTTCTAATCCCTTATTGATGGCGATAAGCTTGCTACGAAAAACAGAAAAGAAATTGGGATTACGCCTCTTGATTTTTATTTCATAGTCCTGAAATTCGATATAGATACCATTGCTTCTACAATTTTTTATCATTTTTTCTGACATCCCCTTACGTACTCCTTACTTCTACCTCGGGTGCTCCAAACTCAGGACACAGAAGCTGAAAATTTTCCCCATCTATGAATTAGTCTCCTTTACGTTATGATATATCAGTAACCACTGTGCAAGATGTGGATGATACTTCCCAAAATAAGAATTTAACTGTTGAGAAAATAATTTATTTCTACTGAAAGAAAAATAAACAGAAAATATTACTTTTCAAAGCTTAAAAATAATGAGTAAAATAATAAAAATAATAGTTTGTAAAATTTAATAATATTCTTAATTTTGGTTTTTAGAAATGAAATGCAGCTTTACATCTTAAAATGATATTACTAGGATTATTGACTCAAAAATCATTTAACAAAGTGACTTTGTCACCACAAAAGTGTAATATATTTCTATCTATTTCTCGTATATTTATTTGCCTACATTTTGATTAATTTAATTGCAAATTTTCACTCGTATTTTTAGAGATATATTGAAAATATTTTATGACTAGAATAAATTTATAAATTTTGTAAATGCGTATTAACTAATTTCCATTTAAAATTATATTTTTATTAAAAAAATTGTTGAATGTTCCTAATCTATGTATTTAAAAATGAATGTGTGTTTGTCTGTTTGTACTCAATATATTCAAAATTCATACATCCAATCTCCATGAAAATTTGGGAAATCATTAAGTATATCCCTAGGAATGTTTTTGAAAATATTTTTAAAAATCAGAGGTAGTGCTTAGGTGCTCCCGAACAAATATCCCAAAAATATCAAAATAACATTTTTAATATTTTTGGTATACAAAAATATTTAATATTTTTGGTATACAAATGTTAAATAATATTTGTTAAAAGTATAACCATGAATAAATTGAAAAATTAATTTTTACCCATGAAATCTATTCATACAATTTACTTTTATAAAACAAATCAAACTGTAAAAAATAACATACCTATAATAACAGTTGCAATAAAAATATAAATCACCAGGTAAGTAAAATATTGAATAGTTCTATTTATATTTTTCAATTATTGTTGGAATATTTAAGATTTCAACAAAATAATTAAAATTACAAAAAACAACATTAATGCGTCTGACGTTCGATTTTTCGCCAGCAATTTCTAATAAATACAAAAATGCAGTCAAAAAACTTTTGCAATTATTAAAACAAGAATAAATTATTAGCACTTGAATAAATAAAAATATTATTGATTTCCATCTGAAGAAAATAATTAGAAATGCGTTTTACTTAAGCTCACAATTATGCCACCAAAGCGGTATTGTTTAATGTCATAAGTGAAGGAGCATGTTTATTCTACCATCAACTATGTATACCTATATTTTGCACATAGGTTATATTCAAATGACATATACATAGTGATAATTTTATTATTAATTTTCATTTTCATGTATTGTATGCATTTGATTATTGATGAATTAAGTTTGAGATATCAAAACTGTCTTTTTAGAGCAATAAGACTCTTATTAATTAAGAAAGGAGAAACATTATCAAAATTGCCCTCCATTCTTTGAATGACAAAATATTTCTGCTCACATATCATTTGTTGCTCCATAGGGAGTAGAGAATTAGAAGTACATTCATTAATAAAAATTGGATTAATTCAGGGTCTGACCGCACCATCCTCCATGGAGGCCAACAAGGGGATGCAGGATAACTGCCAACAGTGCTAGCCAGGCCCTATATGCTTTCAATACACCTCTGAACTGGCCTCCATCCTCATCGAGTCACTCAGCTGATATATGATTGTTTGTTCCATTTAAGCCGATTGATGAGTTGAAGACCACAACACACCTACCATTTTCCTGAAGCAGAGGCCAAAGTAATGTGTTGGTTTCTGGTAACCTTTTTTATCAGGACTTTTTTTCCCAGAGACACGGGTCTCCACGCACTGCAAACACGTGAGTGATTTAGTCCCCAGGAGAAGCTAATAGCAACTTGGCGGCTCAAGGGGAGCCCTCAACCTTTTACAAGGCAACCACAATGAGGGATAAAAGAAAGAAAAAACAAAGAAGAATAGAAGAAGAAAAGAAAGAAGGGTACAGATCACTGTGGTACCTTGGGATTGTGACACCCGTAATTACTTAAATAAAGTAAAATCTCTGAAGTGGGCAAAATAGGAATTTTTGACAAAAGTTCTTGTAATCTATTGAAAGCTTCTTTTTGAACTACTCAGAACTTAAATTCTACTCCAATTGAAAGAAGAACTCTTAACAATTTTGCCCTCTTTGCATGATTCGTCATAAACTTTACATAATACCATGAAAGATCTAAAAAGCTTTGAATTTGCTTAAGGAATTTCGGCTCTGGAAAATATTGAACTGCAAATTTTTTTTTCTGGTGAGGCGCAAATTCTCAATAATATATCCAAAAAATTCTGTATTTTTATTTTAAGGAATTGACACTTTTTAAAATTAACCTTTAAATAGTATTATTTAGATAATGCTAAAATGCATTTTAATTTTTGTAAATCTGCATCTTCATCAAGCACAGGAATAATAAAATCATCCATATAAACTACAACAGTATAATCCCTCATTGAATCCCTAATCAAATAGGAAATAAATCTCTGAAGTACACTGGGTGATGTACACAAACCAAATGGAGCTTTTAAAATTCATGGAGACCAGTATGAATGATAACGGCCAAATATCTAATACACTTTTCCTCCCAGAGAGCATAAAAACTTTGATAAAACCATCTCTTTCCATAAACTATCTAAAACCTCTTCTATCTGAATCATAGGAAATTAGTTTTTAATCAATTTCTTATTTAATTGACTAAATACCACACATAAACGGGAAGTCACATCCCATTTTTTGCATAAAACAAATTGAAGAAAAATATTCTAAACAAGAGTGTTTTATTATTCCATCCCGTAATCATTTGTTAGTTTGATGACCAATTATATTTTGTTCTGAAAAAGAAATTCTTCGACAACGCTGAGAAATTGGCAAATCATCTTTTAATATGATATTCACTTTTAAATCTGTTTTACGTGGCTCTTCAAGGGTGGTAATTTTTAATAAATATTCGAAACAGTATCTTGTAATTCTTTGTTAATAATATGCGTTAAATTTATATCACCTCTCTCTCTTTTATCCCTGTAAAAATAAAAAACAAAATATTCTCAATGGAATGAAATTCCTCAGAAATCAGTGAAATTAACGAGTTGATGTCGCATGACCTTGAAACACTCTGAATTCGGATTTTCTAGCGACCAAGGAAATAATTATAGTAATTCTATATATTTTAACTTATTTTCTATGCTGTTATCTAAATTCATTTTCAACCCCGATAGAATTTCTTTGTGACTACTTTTTGAAATTTAATTTTTATCTAAACCTATCGGACAATCATGTGAATCGTGGAACCCCCTTTTTCCAGCAAACATAACAAAATAGTTCAGATTTAGTATCGACACACAGATGTACGTATTTATTCTCTTTTGATATGGCTTCTATTGATACTAGACCTTCCATTCTCTGTGCCTTTCGGATCGCGAGCTTTTGACTTCTGGCTTTGTTGTAGATGAAATAAATAAATCGCATTCTTTTCCCGGTTCTTTCGGGGTGAACCAATTTTGCCCTTCACGAATACTAATATGTTCCACAGTTTAAAAATCAGGAGTTTCACACAATTTATTGGAAACCATAAGATCATACAATTTTTTAAAATCGTCAATTTCCCTTGGTCTACAATAATCTGAAGAATATTTCTGGACATTTTTTAAATTACGCAAACATTCACACGGTGTAAATTGAAATTGTTTTAAAATTAATGTTTGTAATCCATAATAGTTAGAAATTGCTGCTTCGGTAGCATAAGTCAAAATATTGTTACATTTTGCCAATAATAAATTATTCAATATTTCCAATTTTAATTTAGATGGAATATTTTTCGTGCCAAAAGCTATTTTAAGGGAATGAAAAAACAAATGCAGAGCTTCTGACCTTTCGTGCATAGACGAAGTAAATGGAGACATTTTTTTACAAAATTACACAAAAATTTACAAAAAACACTTTTTTACAAAATTTTCTAAGCTTTCTGATTGTTCTCCGCATGATTCCCATTTTCACGCAGCCTTAAGTTTAGTAAATAAATTTCTCTTTCAATTTGAGTAAAATAAACTCTAGCTAACTCGATTTGAGATTGTTCAATAGATATTTTATTCTTTTGATCTTCTGTGATCAATTTAACAACACCTTTCACAAATTCGTGATCAATTTTCAAAACATCAGAACTTCCAGATAAAGTTTTAATTTATATAACCTTAGCTTCCGTTTGAACAATTAAATCTAATTCTTCTGCCATAGCTTTCTCTCTTTTAGCTTTTGTTTCTTTATATTATTCAGAAAAAATCTCCTTTTTCCAAAAATAGAAGAATGAATCATAATGAAAATATAAAAAATGACATTATCTCTATTGTGTTTTGCTGGTAAGATAAAATGGCAGACTTCTTCACGTGTAATTTTTATTCAGTCGCAGATAATATTAAATCAGTTACTTCTACTTCGTTCACAGATGATTTCAATTCCGATTGTACCACCATATATTTGTTGAACGCATCAATAGTTCATAAGCAATACGCAATTTTTATACGGACACACATTAATTACTACACAAATATTAAATAAACAGAGATATATTTAAAGGACAAAGCTATTTCGCTATAATACCTTGTCACACTAGTATACAATATGAAATCAACATACAACGTCCAGCAAAACTCATGCTAGTATCCGCACAATAAAAAAGTGACCCTCTATTATCATAACCTAACACTTTCGCTTGTCGCTGACTGCTTACTCTTTGTTGTCCTCAAGCATGCATGATGCATGCTCGTTATCAATTAGTGACAACTAATTATGATTTTGGATCCTACAACACACACACACACACACACAATTTCAAATTTATTAGTAGAAATATATTTAAAGTTTAATAAATAAATTATTTTATTACTTATAAAAAGTAATCTTATTTAGATCGAATAACCCTATGTAAAGTTGCATGTCTTTAGCAATTTACAAAAAAAAAAAATAAATAAATAAATAAAAAATAAATAAATAAATAAATAAAAAATAAAATAAAATAAATAAATAAATATATAGAATTTTATAAAAATTTTTATTTAATATTTATTAAATAAATATTTTTATAAAATTTTTTAAAATTTTAAATAAATAAAATAAGAAAGAGAACTAAAGATTTCAATGTTATTTAAGAGATGAACAATGGAATTTGACAGTTTTTACCTTTACTTAATATAGATTATATAACTATGATAAGAAATTAAAATTCTATTTAAATTATTGTTTTGCATTTTGTACGTACATTTAATACATAAAATGCTTCTGTTGGTATATCATAAGTAAATTTGGAAATATTGCATTACTTTTTTGTATTATTGAATTCTTTACACAGTACTACATTTTTTACTTGCACCACATATACACAACTATTTGCCTATTTATTAGATTATTAATTTCATAAGGTAAGCATATGATTCAACTATATACATTCTTCCATCAATATTCCAATTATATTTAGTTCCTCACAATTTTTCACACTTTATCAGAACATATTTGTTATAGGTGTCAATCACGAAAATAAAAAACTCCTATTTTCAATTTTTTTTTTTTTTTTTTTTTTAAGAAGTAATTTTTAAAGTAGTTATTTAAGCCATTTCATTGCATTTAAACATAACATTTTGAATTAAATTATTTTTTACTTTATATTCTAAAATACTTATGTAACAAACTTAATTGTGTTCACTTTCAATGTATTGAAAATTTTGATTAAATGTTTATTATAAGGAATTCTTCATGCTGCATGTAAGAAATAAATATTATTTGGTAATTCAAAGCACAATATACATATCATTACACATAAATATGTATAACAATTCCATTTTCTAGAAAAAACACTTTGTGCAACTCTAATGGTTTCTGCTACTTCGGATTGAATTTTACTCCTCTTTAACCGGCAAATGACTCTTCAAGCTTCTAATTCAGTTTAATGACTTCGTTGAGACATTACATTCATTGAAGCAAGACGTTTCCTGAATGTCGCTCATTTTTTTCCACTTTATCTTACATTAAGTTGAAAGCAAAGTCTTATTAATGCCAAAACGTTGACTTCGATGCCAAACTCAAAATTTGCATACTGCGAAGTTTGAAAATTAGAAAAATTTTGATTTATTCTCTTCTTCCATTTAATGCCAAAATAAAAGAAAAAGCTTACACTATTGTTTTATAAAAGACTTACAATAACTTTTTTATGCTTTAAGTATTATATTAGATTTCAACTGCTTTGGAACAAAGCACTTGTTGCTTCGTTTATGCGTTGCAGCAAGACCACCTAGATAACAGCCTAGGTTGCTTCTAGGTAATTTCTAGAAAGCCTTGGTTGCAGCGCCTTCTGTCGTGAAAATAGATATGGTCAGTATAGGCCTTGGATTTCATAATGGATTTTGTGCCATTAAATTTAGTTTAGTTTTATATTATGAGCTCATTGACTTTTATTTTTTATTATAAAGAAAAGTCAATCAGTGCTCCTTAATATTTTCAACTTTTTTTTTGAAAGGCTTTCCTTACAACCTTTAAAAATATTGAAAAGAAATTATTAAATATGCTTCATCATCCTTCATAACTGTAACGTTACTTCCCTGACATCGGCATTTTGAAAACAACATAGCTACCGTCTTCTGTGTGCGGAGTTTCTTTATTTGAGAAAAATCTTTAGTTTTTGTTCTAAATTCAAATTTAAATAACAATGAGTTCCATTGGCACTGGTTATGATTTATCTGCATCTCAGTTTTCTCCAGATGGACGTGTATTCCAAGTAGAATATGCTCAAAAAGCAGTGGAGAATAGTGGAACAGCTATAGGCCTGAGAGGTAAAGATGGAATTGTTTTTGCTGTCGAAAAGCTGGTAACATCAAAATTATACGAACCGGGTGCTAATAAGCGTATATTTACGGTTGATAGACACGTTGGTGTTGCGGTTGCAGGTTTAATTGCTGATGCTCGTCAAATTGTAGAAACTGCTAGATCTGAAGCTTCTACATACAGGTCTGATTATCATGATGCAATTCCTCTAAAATATTTGAAAAATCGAGTAGCTATGTATATGCATGCTTATACTTTGTACAGTTCTATACGGCCCTTCGGTTGCAGTGTAATAATGGGAGCATATGAATTTGATGGTCCTCAAATGTTTTGTATCGATCCATCAGGCACTTCATGGGGTTACTTTGGCTGCGCCATTGGAAAAGCTAAACAAGCAGCGAAGACAGAAATTGAGAAACTTAAGTTGAAGGATATGACTTGCCAACAACTTGTGAAAGAAGCTGCTCGAATAATTTATGTCGTTCATGATGAAGTAAAGGATAAGAGTTTCGAGCTAGAATTAAGTTGGGTAGGTGCAGTTACAAATGGTAAACATGAGTTTGTACCTCAAAAAGTTTTTGATGAAGCTGAAGCCTATGCCAAGAAAGCTGTTGAAGAAAATGACTCTGAAGAAGAAAGCACTTAATATATAAAATCTTTTATTGTTAATGTCATTAATAACTGTTTCAACACATAATGTAATTCATTCTGGAAATATAATTTGAAACAATTTGTATGGAAATATGATTTTTATTTATACTAATCCATTCAATGTAGTCACAAGCCCATTTATTAAAACCTTTAATTTTTCTATTTTTATGAAATTATTTTTAACATATTTTAATATTAAGTATTTCACTGTTAAAAAAAGAAAGAAATGTTATGCTAAAGATGTAAAACTTAAGTAATAAAAGTTTCACTTCCATTATTTTTCAGAAGAAAATTAACATTTTTTAAAAGTTTATTATTTTTAATATTTGATATTGTGAGGAGTTTCTTTTCTTTTTTTTTTCCATAAATTGCAAAGATCATTAAATGTAAAAGAGTCAACATTTATGCTTAAGAAAAAACAAAGTCCTAATTCATCATCAAAAAAATATAATGTAAAATCTGCTGATAATGATATTGTATGGAAATTGAAGAAATGTTATGGACTCAGTTCAATTTCTTTCTTTTATTTAATTAATCTTCAAAGTTGTACTTATTTATTTTACTTATATTGTCTAGAGAGGATGCAGTAGCCTAGTTGATTAGGACATCAGTCTCACAATCGCCAGCTTGAAGGTTCTATTCCCGGCCAACTAAAGACTGTCATGTTCACTAATGGTGACTGGGGCATGTAAAATATTTCATGGTTGCAATATCTTCATGTTTCCATTTCAAATTAATACTTATGAAGCTAGTAAGAGGTAGAGCATGGGTCTTCTCCTACTTCGTATCTTTAAATTGGAAAACCCTAATGGTGCTGCCATGTTTGAGCAAAAGTTGTATTTCCACCATCCTTGGGTGAGGGGGGGGGCTGTGATAAAAAATGTATGAAGTCCCAGATAGGTCCTTTATTCGCCAAGTCCCAGATAGGTTGACTTGCCGTTGCCAAGTAACAACAACAACTTATATTGTCTACTAATGCCAGTAATCATGTATGTGAAATTTTATAAAATTTAAGCTAACATAAAATGGAATTTTTATAAAAAAAATTTTCGTAAAATATTTTTATAAACAATAAAGCATAAAAATTTAGAAAGTTTATATTATCATACTTTTGTATTACAATAATCGGATAAAAATATGTGCTGTAGAGTAACCTGTAAATTTAATTTGCGTATGTTTTTCTTTGAAGCAATACATACATTTAGATACATCTAAAAAGCTTAAAAGAATATCAGAAACTCAAATAGTGTCTCAGGCAAAAGTTCTGATTTTGTTAACAATATAACTTCCTTTGCAGAAATTGGTGGCTTCTCCAAATAGTCCCTTAATCTCTAAACAATCATGGTGACCATTGATTAGAATTTCAATTTCTTCATTTAATTTGTTAAAAACTAACACATTACAACCTCTACCCCAAGCAATTTCTAAACATCTCAGACAATGATCATTTAAAATTTTAAAAGTTATGTCTCTGTCCATTCTAATTATTTGTCCTTATAGTAATGGATTCTTTGTTAACACTTCTTATCACTAGTTAGAATAGATAATGTGAGAAAGATGCATATATAATTGAAATTAAATTCAAGCTTTCATTTGGTATCCTATATCTAAGTTATTTGAAAAGTGAGTATAAATAAAAGACATAAAGATTTAAAATAATGTAGACCTGTGTGAATAAAAAAAAAAAATATTTTATATGGATTAAAAATAGAATTATTAAATAAGTGTATTCTGCAAGGATCGGATAAAATACCTTTTTATACACATTGTTATACGGTATTGTTAAAAACAAGTTTCAGTGAATAAATTTTTTTTTTTTTTTCCTTTTAGTAAGGAATAAAAAAAATTCTTTTTTTTTTTTTTAAACTCTTTTCTTGTTGAAATTTTTTTTATAAAACAACATAAAAGACCAGAAAAGTTGCTAACTAAAATAACTAGATAGTGCATTTTAAAAGGAATTGTATATACATATTTTTTAAAAAAATAAAATTGAATCAACTATTTTTATTGCATCATTTATGAAATTTGTATCAAAAGGTACTGTTATCTTGATTGTAACTTCGCTTAACATTTAATATTATAAATATCATTTATGTGTCTCTTTTAAAATCCAAAACTTTTTATTAATTCAATTTGTCTAATATATGTTAGGGTTCAATTCCCACTTATGACGCGTATGTTTGAAGTAACTGGGATTTTTATGATGTGAATTCCAATCAAATTAGCCTACATATCTAAAAACTGACCGCTGGTGTAGCATGTCCTCTTTTGGACCTTGTGCCATAAAACCCAACTAAAAACTGACCATAAGAGTGACATATTGAATTAATATAATTTCAAATATCAAAATTATTGGTGCCTCATTTAATAATTTGTTTCCACTTGTATGCCTTTTGACAAATATTTTATTTCATTTATTTTTTACAAATATTTTAAGGTTCTTAGAGGTAATATTATGTATGTTTATATTTAAACAATTCCTTTGCCTTATAAATCTAAGAGAAAAACTTACAAACTTATTTTGATTTATCTAATGCATGTCACTATCAAAACTAGTTTTTTAACAGTGAAAATTATCTTAAAGACTCTTTAAAAAATTTTCTGCAACATTTTGAACATGGGCATCCCTTATTTCCAAGTATATTATAGGGTGTATTTACCAATTGTGTTTTGGATTATCTGAGGAAAACAGTTTTTCTAGATTATTTTAAGCAAAGGGGATTCAAGTTTTTTACTTCATTTACTATTTTATTCAGTCATAAAATTCTTTTTCTTCAATCACTGAGAAAATTAATTTCAAAAGTCATTTCTTATTTATGTGTCATTTTAAAAGAAACATTATCAAACTAATACTCGTAATTATTAATGAATCTAAGATATCTTTACTTGTTAACATTGCTATGAAACATATGTATTTCATACGACATTTTTTAATTTTATTTTAAAAATGAAATTAAAAAAAAAGATGCATGTAATAAATGCATTATTTGTAATACTTAAAAGTAATATATAAAAGCTTTGATAAATCCTATGAAAGATAAAAAAAAAAAAAAGTAGTTTTTGCAAAAATAATTCTAATAATTTTATCCAATGAGAAAATAAAAGAAATATACCATGTACTTGCCATCTTGTAAATAAGTTTGAAATTTTTCATTATAGGAATTCTTTTATAATTTAAATTATATATTTGAAGAATTTAAAAAATTTTTGATCCTGGAATCTGTTTATTGATAGGATAAGTTTCGAGTACTTCTATATTTTTAACACAATTTACCTATGCCATTGAATAAGAAAAATTTATAAGTAATTACCATCTAATAACTCTTCTAATTAGAAATTAACTATCAATTTATATTTAATATTTGTTGAGCTGTTCTTCTCTTATTATGAATAACTTTTAGATTGCTATGCAAATAAACTATTCATATATTTTGTATCATCTTTTAAATGTCATAATATTATAAAACAAAATTAAGGTTTTATAAAATGTCTCTAAGTAAATGTTAAAAATGGTTTTATTGTCACCAATCTACAGATTATTGCTTTTATTGTCCTTATTTTTTTCATTTTTCTTTTAAATTGATTTATTTTTTATTCTCTTTACTGAATAAACATGCTGAATTTAATCTATTTGAAAATGTGGCTGACATTCAGAAAATCTTTAACTGAATTAGTGGCTAAAAACTTTTGGTACATAAATCTGAATTAAATTGGTATATGGTTGGGTTTCACATAGAAGTGTCAAATATTTTTCTATGAAGGGGCTTCTTTATAAAGTTTTGATTTGTAGGAATTTCTTAATATATTTAAAGCTAAAAAATCTACACAGCATAGGTATAGTGTATAATTTTCAAAATTTTTATTAAAAAAAAATAATGTTAAATCACGTTTGAATACAGTATGTAGATTGCTGAATTGATAAGAAATTCATTATGTTATAAACAGAATAAAAGGAAGGTAAACCTTAAATTTTGCCATTTTCATAATGTTTAAATAATTTGCTAATTATGGCCTGGGAATTATCAAGGTGTTAAAGTGATAATATTTTTGCTATTCAAAAGATAATATATGAGAGATTACTTTGAAACTGTTGGCGTACCTAAACTATAGAAACAAGTAATAATAAACTTATTCATTATTTAGTTTTAAAACAGAAGGAAATTGTTTCAAAATTGGAATAGCTAGTTAAAAATAATAAATAGGTAAAATTGCATAAAAAAAGTTTAACTGACTATTCCTATTTAATTTGTTTTTAAAGATATTTATTTTGATCATAAATTTATCAAAGTAACATAACTAAATTCTGAATTGCGTTTAATTTATATTTCAATAAAATTATCTGAAGTGAAAATTTTTATACCATCAGTTTTTGATTACTCATTACTTCATTCCAACATCACTTATAATATATAAAAATTATGCCACTAATAATTACACTTATTAATTTTTATATTTATGCATTTTTTGGTTAAGTTTTAGCTAAGTGGTTGGTACTCTTGTCTTAAAATCAACAATTCATAGATTTGATTCTATTTCAGTCATGATTGTATATTGTAATTCAAAATTTGATTCATCTTATTAAAATTATTAATACTTATATGAAAAAGTTGCGAAAATTCTAATCGTAAAATCACAAACTAATTTATTAACAAAACTAGTTATATTACCATAAACCTTGACATTATAATTAATATTTTTTAAGATACTGTTTGATATTTGTTATCTTCAGTAATAATTTATCATATTGAAGCACATTGCTTTTGATTTTTAAGTTTTTTCTCCAAAAACTTAAATTGTGATTTGAATGTATTTATTGCATGTAAATATGGTTTAAATTGTTAAAAAATATGCTTTTAGCATGAATAAATTTTGCTAAAAGCATATTTAAGCTGAAATAATAACTTAAATTTAAAATGACAGCAACTACTCCATGTTTTCAGAATTCTTTTTTATTAATTATATTTTATCCTTTTGAATTTTAATGTAATAGGTCTTGATAGACATGTTAAAAAATAATAATTATGTTAAGATTTTTCTAAAAAAAAATTTGCAATATGTAGGGATTAAATTAATAAAATTTCCTGTTTCAGATGCATGAAAGTAAATAGATTAAAATAAAAATTGTAAAAATAATTGAAAATTACTTTGTAATTCTAATTCTTGCATCAGCAAAAATGTTGGGTGCCTTGCTAATATTCAGATACTGAATTGTCTTAAAAGAAATATTTAAGTAATATTAGGAAGGAAATTCATTAAAGTATTTAGGAATTTTGAATCTTAATAGATTATTAATCACAACTTTATATTTATTGTTGTATATGTATTTAAATTTTTCAAGAAAATAAATAAATTTTAAAATAATGAAATTACAACTCATGATTAATTATGAGTTCAAATAAAACTTTTAAGTTTGTGGTCAGCGTGCCTGAGTGCGGATAGAGAGGTCTGGGTTCAAATCTCTGTTCAGGTATGGATGTATTTTCTCTTGTCTTTGTCCTTTCCTTGTATGAATGATTGATTGTCTACCCTATAAACGGGTACCTTTCTTTGGCATGTGTGTACTGAGAAAGTCAAACTTCACACCCCATTGCGACTCAGTTGAATAAGTGGAGCAGCACACCCATACTGCCAGTCTGGCTGGCACTCAACAAAGAAAAAAAAAAGTTTGTGGTTACTTACATATTTTCATTTACATTATTACATTTAAGCAAAATTTATTGTGCTATTTGTGGATTTAAAAATGCTTTTTAATTCAGAAAATAAGGAAATTGACAGCGATACCTTTTTAAAAACTTGTTGAGAATTGTCAAAAAAATTTATAGAATAATTTTCATAACATTAAAATCAAATTATTAAAGAAATATGTTCAATGTAAAAATTAATAGTAATATACTTTAAATCTTATTTTGCAAAAAGAGATAATGATAGTAACAAGTTCTTTTCTACTATAAAAAAACTTTTTAAGCTGGATTATTTCATTATACTAAAAATGATTTAAGTCAATAATGTAAGACATTTCAAATCATTTTATTGCCCTAAATGTATGGGTACTCCATCATTAAAGGCCTGATTTTTTTTTTTCTCCCCCTGAAATAAAGCTCTTTGACTTTTCTGTAGTCGTTAAATTTATAATGTGCTGTTTCTTAAAAAGTTAAAAAATTATAAGAAAAATTGTTTTCATTAACAAGGATATCAGTAAAGAAAATGAATTTGTGCAGGAATAATTTAATAGATTTTTAACTAAAAAGTAACTGCTTATTTTGTATTTATTTTAATGTTCAAGATTTTTATTGCTTTTGAAATTTAAATTATAGAATTGAGTTCTAAATTTAAGAACAAAAGTTTGTGGTATGAAATGCCAATAAAAGTTTTGCAAATGAGGAAACAGCTCATTTAAACTTAACTATAAACAATTCTCTATGTTTTGGATACAAATCTTAATTATTTATATCTAAAAAAAATTTGAGGTTTGTAAGTAAATATATATCTGGTTATTAATGTTGAGACTTGTAAAGAATATCAAAATAGATAATGAGAATTCAGTTTGAAGAATAGCAATAAATTGCTGTTATTTAAATATAAAAATTATATATTATCATTAAAATTGTAAGAATTACATATAGTAAACACTAAAGCAATTTTTTTATCAAATAGATAAATTGACACGGCATAACTGATATACCATGAAATATTAATAAATCTAAAATCTTTATTAGTAAAATTCTGTATAGATAATTTTACTGACAAATAAAGGAAAACTAAGATAAAAAGATATTTAATAATAAAAAAGAAAAAAATAATGTATAGTGCAATTAGAAGGAAATATTTTTAATATTATAAATTGATGGATAAAGAAAATATTTTTAACACAGGAATATAACTGGGGTAATACAAAATATTTCTAATAAATAATTTAGAGATTTTGCTGACTGGAAGTTATATCTAAGGTCAACAGTTCCAAAAGTATAAGTGATTCTAGATTTTGATTAAATCCTCTGTATATCTTTATCAAATTTTATGTAAAAGTCTTTAGTAATTTTAATTCACATCTGTAAAATTTACCTCCTTATTCTTTTTGAATATATTATTAAATACGTAAAACATCTTGAATGCATAAGTTAAAACAGAAGTTTTACAATTCTCCAATAGTATGTTGTTGTTTAATACCATACTCAGATATTACATTTTATTACTTTAGTAAATTTTTATATTCTAAATATTTTAACAAAATTTTATTTTGTTCTTATAGTTTATTTGAAATTATAATATGAAAAGGAAATGTTTAGAATACTAAGTCACAACTTTAAAATGATAATTTTTAAAGAGTAATGAGTTTATTTTAAGGCATCATAAAGATGGCTATAATTTCTTTGATATAAAAAAGAACATTCACAATTCTTCATTAACAAATATTTATTAAAATGTTATACAGATAAAATTGCTATTTCTTTGAAAGTATGAAATAACTGTAAATTTTAGCTTGTATTTTAAGTATTGTATATAGACTAATTTTAAATGCACAATTTTTTTTTTTTTTTTTTTTTTTGAAGCACATTTGCTAAAACAAATATTTCCAATGAATTTCATTTCCTTACAAAAAAATTAATAATTTAAGTTTTAAATTAAAGAATTATTTCAAATGAAATTATATGCAACTTAATTGTTTCATTTTTAAGAAACCATTTGCATTTTAATGAAACTTTTTATATTCAGTGATATGTATGCATGTAAAACATATTTCATAAAACAATAGTAAAAAGTAATAACAAGCCACTTTTAATTTAAAAGATAAATAAAAAAATATTTTTTTAATGAAATCAATTTTTTATGTGCTCTAAATTAAATATTAAGGAATTTCTATCACAATTAAAATATATATCTTAATATTTAAATGTTAAACTGCAAATTGAATTTGAGAGATTCAATACATTAGTGTTATGTATGAAAAAGTAATTCAACAAGAGAACATATATTAATTAAATTCAGTTTTATATAAACATTACATTAAATTTATTTATAAAATAAATGCTACAAAATTTGTGAAAAAACCTGTAACTGAGAAAAAAGAAATGACTGATCAATTAATTTATACCACAGTATATAATAATAAATAATCACATCACATTTGATAAGTTTTTAGACTAACATTCATTAGAAAATTTATTTCTACATATCATAAATATCATGCATTAGTAACAAATGGAAGAAAAGAGATGTTCAAAATAAGAGATGGAATTCATATTACTTAATTATGAAGGCAGGCAAATCACAAATATCATTCCTTTGTTTTCAAGATATTTCTTTTATTCAAAGAATCTCACTACCTGTATACTTTAAATATCTGATTTAATAACAAACTTTTAATAAAAAGCTATTTGATGTGAAGCAAATTAAAAATTCAGTATCATAGGAGCCTTAAATTCAATTCAAATAAGTTTTTACTAAGTGCAAATACTGAAATATCTGTCTTTTCTGATAAATTACTCAACTTCAAATAAGATTTAATTACAATTGAATTTTCCATACAGAAAACTTTTTTCCATTTTATATTGAAAAATTCACTTGTACACAAATAAATAACACATTAATAACTAGAAACTATACAATTTTTTAATGAATTGGCTATGTATCACATATTTTCATTATTTTAAGACAAACTTTTAATTGTCACTCATAAAAAATGATAAACAATTTTAGCAATAAAAAATTTCATTTTATTTTTTAAGACTTGATCATTTAAAAAATTGAGTATTTTATATTTATTAATAATTTCATAACTTTTCTGCACAATTTTTGTTATAAAATAATAAAAATGATTAAAAAATGCAGTTCTTTCTAATGTGATTTTAAATTTTTATAATTAAATAAACTAAATTATTTATTCAGTTTTTAAACTGTAACAAGATATATTTTTGCATTTACACTTCTGTAAAAAAAAAAAAAAAAAAAAAAAAAAAAAACCTCTGTAAGAAGTACACACATTTAAATTTCTGTAAAATATATACACATTTTTAAACAATAAAAATGATAAATTAATTGGATATAATAGAAACTGCAAATTTCTAATTATTTCAATCATTTTTAGTATTCTTTATCAAAGCTTCCCTATCTTAAGATAGTTGAAAACCCATATTTAATGATTTTCCTTAAATAAAACCAGTTTTTTAATTTAGATATTATTTTATTAATCTTTTTGATATATTGCAAATGAAACAAAAAAGGCAAATATAGTGAATTGGCTAAACTAATAGCATTTAAAGTATTTTAAACTTGATTCAAAATATTTGTTAGTTCTTTTCTTTTATTAAATTATAATATGAGAAACAAATTTAAAAATTGAATAAAACTTGTTACACTATAATTTTTCTATTTAAAAAAATTTTTTTTATAAAATATAATTATAAATATTTTACTATAATTAAATAAACTATTTCCATTTGAAATCTAATATCTTAAATTTGAAGTGAAAACAATTTCGTCATTATAAATATATAATAATTATTTTTATTATCAAGTAAAAACCATTTTTTTAATGTGATTAAAGAACCGAACGTTTATTTCATTTATCTCTTACTTGCATAAACCAACTTACCTTTATAAGAATTCAATTTGACAAAAGATTTTTACTTTTGTTAGCTCTGTAAACAAAATTTAATTTTGCTACTCTATCTTCTGATAATGATTAATAAATCTTCATATGTAAAATTTAATATATTTAAATGACCCTAGAATTCAGCGCCATTTTTTTTTTTTTTTTTAAATTTAAATACAATTATGTTTGCAAGCTCATTGTAAATAAAAAAAAAGCTTTTTTAGGAGGTAATTTTATTTTTAAACAAAATTTTTTTAGTGTGATAGATTTACTGTATAGAGATTTCCATGCAATAATCTAATTGGGACACTAATAATATTCAATTAGAAATAACTTTTGAATAAACACATTTAGATAACAGTTGGTATGTAAAGGAAGAAAGAATGATAAACATAATTTTAACAAATAAAATTACATAAAAAATGAAGTTACATTTTCATGATCTACTCTGTCTTGACCCACAGATTTGGAAACACTGTTCTAGATAATGGCTCAGAATGAATTTATTATAGAATAAAAATATTTATATTAAAATTAGAAATTAGCTGTTATTTGTTTTGGAATTTACATAAAAATTTGCTCACATTTTTACAAAAATAAAATATTATAAGATGCATTGCTTTCAATAATTTTAATGAAAAAATATTAAACATGAGATATCCTTAACTGTTTCATTATTGTTTCTCAAATATGTTTAATAAGCATATATATATAATACCTTTAAATTCTGTTACTGATGAAATTTATATTGGAAAAATAATAATTGTACAAGACATAACATATATCAATAAATGCAAAATTAAGTAAAATAATTTACTTTAAACATACAAACAAATGATTAAGATATAGTAAAATATTGTTTAATGATAGTAAAGTTAAGTTGCATGAACTACATAAATAACATTTCACCATTTTTTTAATGATAATATAGTGGAACAAAGTAATATTAAAAAAATGAATAGCAATCAGTATATATATTAAGTATGTAAAAAGGGAAAATGTTTCAAGCATAATAAAAGTGTTATATTATATTTATATAGAAAATATTATTAATTTATTAATGAAACATAATTATAATCAAAACATTTAAATTTTTTATAAAATGTAGTTTTGAAAATTAGAAAATATTTCCTAAATGGTAGAATCTTTTTATATTTTCAGTAATTCATACTTTTTGTTCAGAACTTTAGTGGGGAAGGGGATAAACAGCTTCACATTTACATTTTTTCACATAAAAATGGCTTATTTTAGAATGTATAGTACAAAATATAATATACAAATAATTATAATTACAATCAAATTATTAGATTTGACGCAATGATGAGTTTCCAATTAATATTTTTTGCAAATGAAGACTAATTCAACTGGAACCTTAAACTAAATTCAAAAACAGTATTATCCTAGCAAGTGTTGAACTCAGGAGAATTGCAAATTAGAATAACAACCGATCAGTCAATAGCTCCATGATAATACTTTAAGAATTAATATTCTCAAATTTTAGCAGATATGATCACATGTTACTATGATACATTGTTAAAATATAAATGAACATATTAAATTTGGTTTAATTGCTGCTCAACAGTCATTTTTTGCACATAGGGCCAATTAGAATGGGACTTACAGTTTCAAGAGAATTCCCAAACTACTACAAACATCCAAGCCCAGTGGATTTCAAATCCAGAAATTGTTGAACTGAAGGCCAGAGTGCTAACCATTCAATTCCCAGATCAGCAATAATAATTATATAATCTGTTCATGACTAAATAAAAATATTTGTCCATGAATATCTTCTTTGGAAGCAGTCCACTGCATGAACTGTTAGACATAATTTTAGTTTTTATATTCCTCATTCATTTCCACTTTATTTAATACTCCTACAAAACTTATATTTAAACAAAGAAATTAAATCCAATCACCACATAGAAGAAACATTCAAAAACATAGTAATATATTTAATAACTTAAAAAAATGTAAAATAATCTTAATCCTACACTAGATAATAGCAAAAAGCTTAACATTATTTAATGTATGTTACATTAAAATGATTAACTTAAATGAATTTTAAATGTTGTGAATGCAAATTCAATTTTTAGAGGCTAATCAAAAATTAAATGTGTAATATTGGCTGGAAAAACTAATGTGATTTTAAATTTAATGTATACAGGATATGTATTTCCAAAGACAAAGGTGACTAATAATATGAATTCTAAAAAAACTTTTTTTTAAACAAGGGGAGAATTATTTCTTCTGGATGAATTTTCCCTTAATTTTGTAGGGATTCTTTTTATTTTTATTATTTAATTCTTTTTAAATTCAAATAAGTTTTAATATGAGGTTAAACTTCTCTATATTTTAATATTCATTCAAATGTGAAACTTCTAGTAAAGTAATAACATTTAAAAATGTATAAAATTTTCTTAATTATTGAGATGTCTTACTAAGCCAATGTGGCAATATTTTAAGAATAAATACATTATTTGATAACCAATACAGAAATTTTTTTTCACATATATTAGTACTTTAATTGACATAATAAATAGAAATACAAATTGTAAGACATAATTTTACATGCAATACAAATGATAACATTTAAATAGGTAAACATGCAACACTTTTTTTTCATAAATACATTAAAGTAATAGATGATATGTTAAGTATATATATAAGTGGGTAAACTTAAGTAGTGACAACGATGAATTTTTATGATATGTTTTTACTAAGAGTTCATGAAAAATTTATGTTTAAACATATTACACTATATAAAATGAATGAAATATAGATACTGTGAAAACAGAAAATTAATTAATCAATAACACAATTTAACTTTGTATGGTATTAATATTTTTACAATTGAAAACAATAAATTTACTAATAATTAACAACAAAACCAAACTCGTAATTACAGGAACAATAATAAGCTTTTCATAAAATATATATTATAATGAAACTAAAGTGTTTATAAACAATCTTTTTCAATGAAAATTTGTTAAAATTTCTTGTGCATTTTAATTTTATATAATTAATAATTTTATTGCAAATTTTTATTATAAAGTTTTCAAATAAAAAAAACTTATTACAAATAAGAAAATATATTATTATTAGTTTGCCTTTATTTAATCAATTTAAAATTATCATATTCAAAAAGATAAATGTAAAAAAAAAATCAAGAATTTCCTCTTATGTAACATTAAGGTCAAGGTATTTTAAAAGCGATGACACTGTTTGCCTTATTTACAACAATTTTTAAATTCACTTTAAATAACTTGTAAAGTTAATATATATTTTATATAAATTAACTATCTACAAATGAATACAAAATTGTATAAAAGAAACTGTATGTCATGTTATCATGCTTATAACACTAAAGTTTGTTATAACAGATTTTGGATCTTCTGCCAACGAACTCCAAGAGGTTAAATGGCAAGGATCAAGATCCAAGCCCAGACATAATGTCCCACCAGTAGGATGGTGGGGTTGATTAACAAAGCAGGTATCTTGAACACTCCAAAAACTTGCCACAAGAATATCTGTCCATTCTTTAAGATCTTTTCCAAAACGTCTTGAATTTGCAAGAGCTTGTCGCAGTTGGGAACTCTTATTGGTAAAACCAAGCAAAGCTTCAACATTTGTGAAATCATGATCCACATAAGGTTGGCCAGGGCCATTGTGGAGAAACTTCACTTGCTCACTTGAGACTTGCTGACCATTGTAAACAGATAAAGGAATGACTAGAAAACGAGTCTCTGCAATCAGTTCCCATTCATAAAGCAATTTCACTGTCCATGTTCCAGGACGTAAAGGGGAGCGGAAAGTAGGTTTATGATAAAGAACCTGTGAAATTCATAAATAGGTTACTTAAAATATGCTATTTTTTTCATTTTTTCATTCCCAATTAAAAAAAAA
>JAPDSC010002873.1:0-11012 GCA_026290005.1 Latrodectus geometricus
AATAAATAATTTCAGTAATCGATTATTGATCTTTTATCTTCCATCGTACTTTTAATCGATAAATTTGATAATAAATTTCCAAATTTTATTTACTTAATTTCAAATAGAATATATTTTGTAAAACTCTATATTACAATAAAATCTAGATATCTTAGGGCTTTCGTATTCAATTCTGAATTTAAAATAATTCTATAATTTATATGGAAAACTTCTTGCTATTTCTAAATTAACATTTCTTTATTTCGTTAAGTTTTGTTTCCATACAAATGTTGTATATTGTTTTGATTCTGTTGTAGATCATATTTTCAAATGCATGTAATGTAAGTGATTAATGATATATTGATATATTTTTTAAAATTAAAAAATTACTGAGTATCAATCTGATAACCAAACGGCTAGCATTCGGATAAAATAAAAAAGGGTTCGAATCCAATATTTCGGTCATGAATGTAGTGGTTGACAATCTACTTTAAATTGTAAGTTATGGTCTAATTAATCCACGAAATCAAAAAAACTATCATTGAACTACAAACAAACGAAAGAAAATACTAAGAGAACGAATTTCTTAATTTTTTCATGATTCATCGACAGAACTTGTAATATTTTTAACTCTCAAATGAAAACCATTCTTAACGGGCGTATTTATCACAATATATTAAATTTTTTTAATATAAAATTACTTTAAGTTTTAGAGTATAACTTTCTCTGTGAAGGAAAGAAGAGAATGAAATAGTTACAATGAAAAATTATATGCTTTGAATTAAGAATCAAGGTATTACTTCTCAATATTCATCTAAAATAATGCTCAGTTTATAGAAAACACATATGAGACACACAATATATATAGACTAATAATACTTATGAAATCTTCCTTCATACGAAAAGAATACTTAATCTCATATCTGATTAAATTTTGACGTAAGAATGACGCAACAAATACAAAAGAATGACGCAATTTCTAACAGACTGCGTATTAGACGCACACAATATGCTTTTATTTTCTTTTTAGGAGTTTCGCATCTAATTCTTTAACCATTGTGTTTTAACTTATGATTTACAAATGGCTGCAAAATTCGCTCCTAACTTGTTTTCACTACGATAGTTTATGAAGTAATTTTAGCACCATAGAACGAGTAGTTTTATTTTATCATCTGCTTTATCGCAAGAATTAATTTAAATATAAAATATTTAATTGGAATTTTATTAAAGTATTCAAAGTAGTGGTTAAAATAACAAGAGGCTGGCACTTCATGACCAAGTAAGACTCTGTAACCAGCAATAAAAAACAATTAATCTACAAAAAAAATTACTTCACTAGTTATCATAAATTAAGGATAAATAACAAAAATGACGATAACGCAAAAGTTTATACTTGGAATTCAATGAAACTTATACACATTATACAAAACATAGAAAGGTACATAATAGTATAAAATAGCACCAGACAATTCTGGTGTAATAAAATTAGCATATGTATACAATGAGCAAATGAAGTTTGGTATCTGAAAAGTAACTTTAATATAGGGTATGATCCCCGCCTGAGAAGATATGCAGCACATGCAGCAATGAGTAATGCTCTCAATAATGTGGTCTATTAATTGTGCAGGTTGTGCTAATCATTGCTCTTTCAAAGCGGTTGAAAGCGTGGCTAGGTTCCTCGAAAGGGGATTGAGAGCTGCCATACGTCGTCCTAGAGCTTTAGAAACATGCTCGATTGGGTTAAGGACTGGTGATCAAGCTGGCCATAACATGCGTTAAATTATATACTGCTCAAAATAAGCATCTACGATGCGATTCCTTTGATGTCGCATTATCATTCTGTAGCGCGAAAGCATTACATATTGCCATCCCATAAGGACGCACATAACCATCCAAGATGTCATCGCTATAGGTGTGAGTATTAACATTTCCATGGGAAAAGACATGGAAGTCTGTAAGCCACCCCAAAGAGATACCACCCTAAACACAGACGCTGCCTGAGCCATATGCATTTCTTTCACGAAGTTTGATGAATGAAAACGAGTTCCACGTTCTTTCGTGCCTACTATTAAAAGTGCCTACTATCGTTTTCGATACTAAACCTTGACTCATCCCAAAAGAGAACAGCAAACTGATATCGCGTCTAGTGGACATGTTGACGGGTGCATTGCAAGTGTTCCCACCAATGGCGTGACATGAGCAGACGTAGATGACTGATCACCTAGCATCAAGACCACATTCGTGAAGCCTTCGACGCACGGGATACCAACCTTCCGGAGCACGTAGCCAGAGAGTATTTACTTTCAACTAGAGTTGCGGCTCTATTCCTTCGTGTGCATGATGACAGATATTGGTGTTCGGCATTTTTTGTAGTAACGCATGACCGTCTATGTCTGAAGCTTTTAGATTCCGAATGCATGGTTAGAAATTGTTGCCAAAGTCTATGAATCACGGATTCAGATTCAACCATTTGGCCCATAGTCTCCCAATAGCTCGCAATCAAATTTGTTCAGTTTAAAGATGCCTGGAGGCCATTATTACAATTTCGGTGTACCAGATTTCTAATCACAAATATGGAGCGACAATTGCCGCCTTGCTTTGAGACATCCGTTTTAAATGCTTCTCGCAAATGACGTATTCCGACAGTTGCGCCTCTGTTTTGCATAATGTCCTATTGTTCAGCTTCTTTTACTTACCAACATATTCAAATTTCATTGAAGTTGCCTTATTTTTGGAATAGTTATTAACAGAATTTTTGTGATTTTTCCTTAATTTTTAATTATTAATGCAGTTGAAATATAATGACTCTTTTTTAAATAAGAAACATAGTTCAAGCTATTAGTGCAAATAACAAATATTTTTAAATATTAAAGCCAATCATATTTCATGCACAAGTACCCAAGAGGAAATTTCTGACAAAGACTTTCCTCAGTTCATTTGTACCCCAAAGTTCGAAGTTCTTGATCAGTTGGTCTCTTGGATCTGACTGAGTGATAATTTTATTTCATTATTTCTGCACATTCAGAGACTTTAACCATGATAGAGGAAAAACCGTTGGTAATCTTCGAAAGGAAGTTTCTAAGAATTATTTTTGGTTCTGTTTTATAAAATAAGCTTGGAGGAAAAGATAAAACTTTACTAAGAGAGATGATATCATTATTATATACATAAAACTGAGTGGAATGAGAAAGGAAGGTCCCCTTCTGATAATAAGTTCTGAGAGAAAAGCTCTTAAATTCTTCAATGCCTCCCCTTTCTAAGGAAAAACTAAGAAAAGATGGAGGTGTGGCCTAGATGAGGGTTTTGCTAAAGTTAAAATTAAAAACTGGAGATCCATCACTGGGAAAAGTGAGGAATATCAAAGACTTCTAAAAAAAAAAAAAAAACCCTGGATCCATGTTGATATTTCAACACATGATGTACCTATTTACCTCTGACATCGTTAACCGTTAATTAGGGCACATTTAACTACTTAATAATCTGCCTTATTAAATGTTTAAATTTATAACCACCTGTTATCGTAGACCTTTCGATATTGGGATAAACTCTTTCCGGACTCTATTTGACACCTAATGCTCACATATTTCTTTTTTCATTTACATATCCTTCATGAGTTGAATGCTTTAGTGCCTGATCGTCCACTCGAAAAGAAGGAGTGTCTGAGAACTTTTGGTTGTATTGTGCAATATTTTCTGCAATTTAATTGAATAAATTTAAAAAATAAAGCAAACTGTGATAGTTTGAATAAAACTATCGCATTTTGCTTTATTTTTCTCAAAACATTTATATATCAATTAAATACAGAATTTGTGAAGTTAATGGAATTGTAGTTTGTAACGAGTGCTTAAAAACATGTGTATTCACAGGCTGTTGCTGACCAGGTTCTCAACATCACTCATTATTTCCACTACGCACTGGCCGTCTATGGATGGCCCATGTTCATGATGGTGCAGAGCAAGACTGCTTGCTGCCAGCTTTGTCCATATTTAAGGTAAGATTTCAAAAAAATGTATGTTTTAATGTCACTTAAAATTTCTTGCTAAACATAAATAAATTCAAGTATATTTATCTTGAATCATTTTAACTTAGTCGTTTAGAATATCTCACCAAGTATTCTAAACGACTAACCCTTTGGACACTCTTGAGATATTGTAAAATTTGCATGAAGCATTTAATGTGTCATGACTCAAGTCTTTATTTGAAGAACCGCAACATTTGAAGGGATTGATCAATTTAAGAACTAAATATTAGTTTGGGGAAAAAGAACTCCATTATTTTTACGTGAACTTTTTGTAACTTTTTTCAGATTCGCTTGTAAAAAGGCTTAAAACAGCTTTCATGCAGATTTTTAGGTCTTGCGCGAAGATACGACTGCTGACATGCGGTTAACTTCGATCATTTTTGATATTTTTTAGATATTCTCGAGGATGTTGTATCCATGCGAGGTGCATCTTTAGCATCTAAATACCCAAACAGAATCGGCAAAACAAAAATGTACGTAACTGGTTGTTACAGTCTTATATAGAATGATAAACACCTTTCACAATTTTAGCCACCCGGCTATCTTTTTCGCCGTTATAAAAGAAAAATTAAAATGTATCGAATTTTCTGTTTGTTGTCTTCCATTTTTAAAACCTTGTACTCGTAACTGAATGAATCAAACAAAAAACCGCAAGAGGATATTTTAGTGTCAAATGTCACCTTTCCAACGAGCATAAATCTGAAATTGTTTGATAGATACCTCACGAGATAGCAACCCCTACAGACGTCTACCGATAAAAAAATGGATAACTTTCTCCCCAACCTAACATTATGTAAAAAAATAGCAGAAATTTAAATAGCATAATTATAAGCTCTTAATACCCAAAGATTTAAAATATATATATATAAGGAAAGATTTATGTGACCTAAATCATTTAATACCACTTGCATCACTATTTTTTTACAAAATTCGGGTACTTAAATGTATTATTATTATTTTTCAGATTGAAGTTTTTAAATTTGAACATTGAGGTTATAGAAGCAAGGAAAATCTTTTAGACGTACAGATAGTTTTTAAAATAACAGATACATGATAGGAAACAAAACGTGACGTCAGCCTTTCTTTTATTAACGTGACGTCAGCCTTTCTTTCATAACGACATACAATAAGACATGTACAGTCCGTATGTGTAAGAAAATAGAACTTATACCTTCATAGCATATGACACATGTGGCAAGAAAAATCATGTAAATCATGTTACATCTTAATGTTATATCACATCGAATCTTATTTAAGATTGTGCCGTGTCCTGTAATCGTGACTGTAAATTTAAATTACAGATTCGGTTCTCAATAAAGTCATTATACTTCAAGAATATCGGAACTTAGAGACAGACAGTCAAAGCAGATACACGATTCCATCTTGACATACAGGAGCAAATCTTATTTTGCGGTGTGATAATATGAGCAAAATGAGATTATGAAGTAATCATTAAATATAGCCATCTACCTAGACAATCTAATCTGTCCAGATCATGGAAATAAATGTATGCTTCAGATATGATGACAAATTTAATCAACAAAATTACCAAAATCAGATACCAAATCCAATTTATCAAATTAAATCATTGTATTTCAGTAATATTGGGACTTTAAGATTAGGGCAATGAAAAGGGATCTATGATTTCGTCATAAGTATATATATATATATATATATATATATATATATATATATATCCTCTTGTCAGTTGTCAGGGACGAGGCGAATGAAGTCGAAAAGAGCCTTTATGAACAGAATATCCTCCTATGAGGGTGAAAGTACGACTTAGCTCATAGGTGGCAGTACCATCTGGGTCTTCCAGTTTAGAGATAGGTAGTCAGAGAAGACCCAAGATCTGTCTCTTAACGCTCTCAAAGGTACTAATTTGGAATGGGAACATTGAAGACATTGTGACCACGACATATTTTACGTGCCCCAATTACCATTAGTGAACACGACGGATCTTCGATAAGCCAGGATTAGAACTCACTACCTTTCGGTAATAGGAACAACGCCCTAACTAACCAGACCATCATGACCCCATAACACATCTAATTCAGGCAATAATAATATGGTTCTTTAAATTTTTGCATTTCTTTTCCTTTGTATTTTAGTAATATATACGTGCTATTTGTATTAGTTTTAATTACGCTTCTCTTTTAAGTTTATCAAGAAAGTAATTACTATTAAGTCCTAAATTTAACTGATGTAGCTACCGTAATTTCCTGTATATAATACACCTCAATTTTTTCGGCGAACAGTCGAAAATATATACTGCTTATAATGCATTTTTGCATAAAATAAAGAAGTACAGTATAATTAAAATATAATAAATTATACAGTAAAAAAACATTTATTAAGGAAAAACATTTGCTCGGATTCACTTCATCACAAAGTGTGATAAACGGAAATCAAAGCACCCCAATCATGAAGAGTGATAATTTCGAGAAGATTCTAAGGAAATTATCGATTTTTAGTTTTTAATAACTTTTAAAGCCAGAATAGACATATTTTAAAAATAAAATATATTTGTTTAGTTAATAATTAAATAAAAGAAATGAATTATTTTCGAACTGCGCATGCTCTGTTTTTCACCTTAAATTAACACGTTTGCACCCATTTTTATGTCTTCTCTATAGTTTTCAGTCCAAATTCTGCTGTGTAACTTATATGTTTTCGCTTCTACATGACGATATATGAACTTGAATATTTTAGGAACGAAAAAGCTCTGATAAAGATAACATGCAAACTGACAATAGTCAATAGCAACTGTAATCTCTTCGAGCAACCAAATTCGTTCTGAACGCAACTGGATAAAATTGATTATAGCTAAAATAAGTCAGTCAAATTGGGGAGCCACCTGTTGTTTATTTTATAAAACATAAACAGCATTTTATCAAAACTTTATTCTTTAAAACTATAATCTCTTCTGATAAACAATGTTATTATTATTATTATTTTATGAAATATTATTTATTATCCGTGGAGTCGTATAATACGCAGAATGAAATTCTTAACATTTTAACACATAATCCGCTGATTGTATACAAGAAAATACTGTAATTTTATTAATAATGATTTCTGAACTGACTATTATTGATTTTTATCAACTCATTTGATTTATATTTATGACTTTTAAAGACTTATCATAAATCTAGATAAAATTCATTATGTTTAACAAATATATTAACAATTATCATCGAATACCAGATAAATTTTCAAACAATTAAGGTCTGGATAAAGGTTATGTTTTTCAATTTTTATTAATAGGGACTAATTTTCAATTTAACAAGTTTCTACGAAAAATATTTATTTCATATTGTCCAATATAATGTATAAAACAATTATAACCTATGTAAAAATGTTTAATGAAAATATACTCTACGGTCATCCTTGGCGACTTTTTCAAAATCTCGCCAAGAACTTCGTGCACAAACGAGATCTAAAAAAAACAAAATATTGCGTGTGAGAAAAAATGTGGGTTACCAGAAAATTTTATTTATCTCTAAATGTGGAAAAATTGCGCCATGGGTGACTGTACAGTAAGTCTAATCTAAATTTTCATTTTTTTTATTAAATTACAAACCTTATTTAAATTTAAAATTTATCTTAAGTCAAGGGAACTACGCTTAATATAAATTCAAAATTTATATATTGTTTTTTATGAAATTATTTCTATTCCCCAAATTTTATTCATTCAATTTTTTCTCCTTTAAGTACTTGAATGAAAAAATAAAATATTTAAAAAAAAATTTCTAACACAGCTGAAGGCTGTCACTCCCCACTGTACTCAAGAAATACATAAACTTCTGATTTATTCTATAAAATAATGCATAAATTCATATTCATTACAATGTGGCGTTATTTCATTTCCCATAAAAAAAATTTAATATTGAAACTAATTCTACCAGGGATTCGCTTACAAAGTATTACACGCATTTCCTGCTAATCATGTGGCTGTCGTACCTTCCGCGTTGCCAATGGCAACCAGATTTCTTTGTAGGGAATCGTTCTCGGGTGAAAAGGGAGCGCTGATGCCGAGATTACAGAAGTGTCACTTGCAGACAAGGTATTTGTGAGGCTTCACTGCCGGTGTCAAATCTTTTTTTCTTTTTACTCCACTGCCGGTTTCAAATTTTTTTTTTCTTTTTTTTTCCTATCGATTAAAAAAAAAAAAAAAAAAAAAAAAAAAAAAAAACGAAACACTTACTAGCGTACAATTTAAAATATTTAGAATGTCAAGTTAAATATTAATACAGGGATAAATTTCTTTAAAGTAAAAAATATAAAGTTTAAAAAAACATTTTATCTTTTTGTTTTCAAATTTTTTTCTTTACGTGATTACTTTATAAGTACAATTCTATTTTAAGTGTAGTTTTATTCCGTGACTACATTGAGTGAATTTAATCCTACTCTGACAACATTAAAATTTCACAAATTGACTATTTTTAAAACATACAAAATTCTACAGATAATGTTCTAGCTTTTGAATAAATATTGTTATAAGAGCATAACTGAATTTCTATAAAATTCCCTAAATTTTTCCCTAAAATCCCTAAAATTCCTAAAAAAATTCCCTAAAATTTTTTAATACTGACTGAACTTAATTATACTCATATAAAAATTTCAAAATTTAACTGCTTAAAATATACAAAATTGTACAGAAAATGGTTTAACTGACGCATAAACTTAATTATAATAAATTGAAGGTAACTGAACTTCATCATAATAATAAGCATTTTTTCCTAAGAATAACGATTACATTTAATCCAACTCTATTAAACTTTAATCACCTTAAATTGGATTACTATACATACTAGGAATAATTAAATATCTTTAGGCATAAATATTAAAAATATAGTTATTTTCCAAGTAAATAGTTTTTCTTTAAAATATCTGACCAAATTTAATACCACTGGGATCATTCGATCTCAATATTTAAAAGATTAATAACTCTAAATATGGTAAAAATTTAGAGTATTGTGTTAATTACTCTGTAAGAGTCACTACATTATAAGTTAAATTATATTATTGACCAAAAGTAATTGGGATAATTTTGCATATTTTGAATCTCAATAATTTTAAGGTTAATACTGAAACTTTTTTTTATCATTTGCTCAATATACATCATTGTATGATAAATATAATATTAAAATATACTGAAAAAATTTAATCCTATTGAGATAATTTGATATTGATATTTTATAAATTTAACTGAAATAAAAACACAAAATACTGACCAAATTTAATCCTGTTGGGATAATTTGACTACTTTTGGCAACCTTAATAATTTTAAGTGAGATAAATTATTTTAGTATTTATTCTATATATGCGTCATTATTATACGCTAAATTATTTTATCCTTTAAAGATATTGACAAAATTTAATACTTCAGTAGTAATTTGACATTAATATTTCGAGCTTTATTAAAACCAAAGAAAATAAAACCTATATCTTTAATTTCGTAATACTTGTATATACTGTTCTGTATTTGAATTACACTTCAGAAACACACTTTCCGTTGAAAAAGCAAACTAAAATGAAATAATTTGATATTAATATTTCAAAACTTAATAATTTCAAGTGAGATAAAACATTTTTGCATCTCTTTGTACGCATAATTTTATAAGCTAAATTAAATTAGATGAAGATATTGATTATATTTAATTCTACTGGGATAATATGACATTAATTTTTTATTCTTAATATTTTTAACAATGTTAAAACCCATACTTTTAGTGTTGTAATATTTTTTGTATACTTAATAGAACAATATAGATACCATTATATATTTCATACAATATTTCCGTTATAATCACAACTGTGTTTCCACTGGAGCAAATTGATATTATATATATATATATATATATATATATATATATATATATATATTACTCTACGAGGGTTACTCTGAAATTTTTGAGATACGCACAGATGAGAATTGAATTTACAAAATAAAAATAACGGGTTAATTTTAAAATACAGTAGTAGTATTTTAACACAAAAGACCATTTTTTACTGACTTACTTCAACTTGTTTAGCTTAGAATAAATTTTAAACAGAAGACAAAATGGAGTTGACGAGAGATTATTTTCGCGCTATGATTTTCTACGATTTTAAAACAGGATTAAATCAAGAAGAATGCGTTCAACGGTTTCAATTAGTATTTGGTGATGAATCTCCAGCTCGTGCTACTATATTCAGAGGGTTTAGAGAATTTAGAAGAGGTCGCAATTTTCTTCAGAATGAAGAACACACAGGATGGCTGCCATCGGCAATAATTTCGGATAATGCGTCTGCCATACGAGAAATGTTAATGGATGATAATCGCTGAACCTATCAAATGATACTGAAGAAACTTAACATTGGATCCGCAGCCATACACAAAATCATTCATGAAGAATTACATATGAAAAATGTAGTTTGCCATTGGGTTCCCCCCCATAATCTAACTGAGCACCAAAAAGAGGAGCGTGTCAGAATCAGTAAATAAACTCTTAAATTGCTAAATGATGGTGGCCACCGCATCATTTCAAAGATTGTAACAGGTGATGAAACGTACATACCATTTTTTGACGTTCCAACACTTCAAGAAAGCAAAGTATGGGTGTTTGAAGATGATCCCACGCCGACAATGGTGAAAAAACAATGCACACTGAAAAAAATGATGTATACCGTTTTCTTCAGAAGTACGAGGTTGGTCAAAGCCATCAATTTGGAAGGACAGAAGACAGTAACAGCAAACTGATATACCATTAAATGTCTTCCAGAAATTCTACAACAACTGAATGTTAGGGGACTAATGCTTCACCATGACAATGCATCTTCACATACAGCCGGATTAACAGTTGAGTTTATTAAACAAAAACAAATTAAAGTGATCGAACATCCGCCGTATTCACCTGATCTAGCTAGGTGCGACTTTTGGTTACTATTTAATCTAAAAAAGAACTTACGTGGACGTCGTTTTCATTCAGAAGAAGAGATTGATGTGGCTATGAATGCATTTTTT
>JAPDSC010002875.1:0-19158 GCA_026290005.1 Latrodectus geometricus
TTCGGGGGGATGTAGAGTAGCAGTCCTTGTGGTGCACCCGGGGGTACACTAAATCTGCTACACAGGTATAATGCATTGTTTTTTTCCTTAATGTACGAAAGATTTGCGCGTTAGCGTGTTTCACTGCAATGCTCACTTTTCATAGCCCTTTGCGGCGCAGTGTTCCATCACATGGAACACCCACAAAATCGAAATGGTCAGTGCAATCTTTACCAAATTTTTACGGTACACTATTTAAAGGCCTAAATAGACAGCCTATAAAATTTTCCCTAATATTTTAACTTTAAAGAGTAGCGCGCCAGAAAGGGTTAACAGAAGGTGAAAGAAAATGAAGAGTGCTTTTAATGTATAAATTAAAAATTGTTACTTAAAATAGACCCTTGAAGTTCACCTTCAGATTAAATAAAAGTATTCGATATAGTAGACCCAATACATACTTTAAAAATACGGAAGCATAGAAGGTTCTGAAGGAATATTAGGTGATTACCCAGGAAGCTAAAATCATGCAATGAATGGAGAATTCTATAACACTGTGTACGGCATTGAGAAACAATGTTGAAGAAAATGGACAACAGATGATTTCTTCACATAAAAATGTTTCGTATCCAAGTTTCAAATAAGTAATGCAATCAAAAATGGACATAAACGAGACAATCATTGTCCAATTTATATGTTCAAGAGTCTTACAAAAGCAAAATGTCAAAGCTATTGGTCAATAATGTGAAGAATCTTTAGCAGGATTTAGGGCTAAAATTATCATAGCTTTATTCTAAATTGTCAAAACAACATTTTCAGTCCAGATTCAGTTAAACTAAGTATATTCGATAAGGTGAGCAAATCTGGACTTAAATGTTGAAGCATGAGATAGCCAATTTTTTTCAGGTCTTTGGTTGGTATTATTGGCCTGCTGTAAAGCTTTCTTCAATTCATACATCCAAAAGCTACTGTTGTAGTGCAAGCCTTGTCTATGGCTAAAACGAATTGGTGTTTGCTTAGGAAGACTGAGTCCTTAAAAATGAAGGACTGTAAAAATCGGCATTTGAAACACTAGGAAAATTTTCACAAAGATGTCAGCGATATCTTGAGAAGAAGAGTATACAGCAGCTCTAATTTTCAATATAGGAATAGAAAATTCCTTATATATTCCATTGGCTGTTTTTACTTTCCCCCACAAATAATAACTGGATGTTGAAGATAAATAATAAGACCAGACCAAGCCTCTTTCTTTCATATCCTATATGAGTGTGATGCTCTTGCCCTTACAAGATTCACTACTCTAGGTAATCCATATCCTAAAGAGTTACACCTAAACTCCATTGAGGGCCTATCAGACTTTATAAACAAAGTAGGTGACCACAATGGAACTAGGAAAAAATTGGGATTGGAGCATGGTACAAAATGCAACAACCCAGAGGTGTCACATATCTGACAAGCTCAAGAAGAAGAAAGCCTCTTTCTTACTTCAACGACAAGCCTAGTGAGCTTATGTTTTTGCTCTCTTAAAGGCAATCAATCAGGTTCTCTGCTGTATGGAATCTCCTAAACAAACCTCATCACTTCCTCTATTTCTTATAAGTACTTTGACATTCTTACGTTTACCATGGTTTGCAATGTCTATGAATTGCAGATTAACTTTTAGTAATTTTAATATCAGCTGCAAATATACTTGTCTCAGTGACCTTCTGAATGGCCTCATTAATACTTTTTATCATGACTATCATATCAACAACTGCGTGAATAAAGTCTAATCTGCTCAACTATACACATAAGTAGCTACATATAAAAAATATTTATTTTCCACAAAGAATTGTCCATTAAAATCACAGAGTAACAAAAATGGAGTGTATAACTGTTCAATTAAAGCATCAAATTCCTCTTGGAGGATGACATCATATGGTAGGCAAATATAAACTAGACTGCTAACTAAATAAGCAAATTGAGTGGATTATCACAGCCTGTAGAGTATTATTTAATGGACAGTGCAGGCAAAATTGTTAGATGTTAATGTACAAACACCTCCAGACATTGCACCATCACCAGTCTTCTCAAAAGCATTTAAACCAAAACAGAATAATGTTATTTGTAGACATCAGGAATGTTTCCTGAAGTGTTACACATAAAGGGCTATATGTTGACATTAGACTTCATGTCCTCAAGATGGAAATGCAAACCATGATAGTCACACAAAACAAAGGAAGTTTTTTTTAATTTAAAAGCTCCTTTCCCAGAGCTGGAAGGTATGTTATCCCACATCTCCACAAACAATTTGTTACCGTCAAAGGGATGAACAGAAATTGCATTAGCTTTCAGGGATAAGGCTTTGTAAGTGAATATAGAAGGTCTAAAAGAACCTTACTTTGAAGCATTTTTAAGAATAGAAGATTCAGATGCCTTTGGCTTCTGTGTAGTTTTCTACAGTTGGTAATCTAACAAGGGGTTGATTGATTGGTTGGGTTTTCTGGTGCAAGATCCAAAAAGAACAAGCTGTGTTAAAACTTTGTTTGTGTAAATTATTAAGAAATTTCAGAAAACCCAAGCAACCATAAAATCAAATTAAATACTAAAAACAGTAAAAATAATCAGTTTAAAATCTAGTATAAATGCAAAATACAAATAAAGGAAAATACAATTTAAAAATTTAAATAAAATCAAGGAAACCTATTGCCCTTAAAAAGGCAAAAAGGTTTCTGTGGGGTATCCCTCATTAGATCATATATAGTTAAAATATCTGTTTCAAAAAATGCAAAACAATAAAGGCTAATATCAGGACATGAAATTAAAATATGAGAAACAGTATATGGTTCATTTGGATTTTTAATTCACTTAAAAACAAATGTGTATGAACCATGTGTGCCCGATGCAAAGGAGAGTTAAGCATCCGCACTTCGCAATGGTAAAACTGATGATGGAATGAGGAAAAGAAAGATGACAAGCAATTTGAGACCTGCATACTCCATAACTCCTACAAGAGAGACATTACAAATCTTTTTACAACCCTTCTCACATCAAAAAGGGGGACATATGAATGAAGTAAAGATGATGCAGCTTTAGCGGATGCATCTGCCTTTTCATTTTCCTCGAGACCTACATGACCTAGGATCCAACAGAAATCAATTTCATATCCCTTGCCAGCAAGGGAATCTAATGCTCCAAAAATCTTTGACACAACAGGATGACAATTTGAACTTTTCAATGCTTCTAATACACTCAAACTATCAGTATACATGCAGATTTTATAAAACTTTTCAACATTCACTAGATGGAGGGCTTGAAAAATGGCTGTAGCTTCAGCTGTAAAGATAGAGAAGGATGTATGGAGGCTATAACCATGACTGGTGTCAGCATAAAATATGCCACAGCCAACATGTCCTGCAGTTTTAGATCCATCTGTGAACACAGGCGTATATGATGAATACTGACAGCGATGAGATAAATAAAGCTGTTGAGAAACTATTGAGGTGTTATTCGATTTTCTCATTTGAGCAAAAGGTTTGGTAATATTAATATGTGGATCATACCAAGGTGGATATGAATGTAAGTCTGTTTTAATAAAACGAACATCATATAGGTCTGTCAAAAGGATTTGAGATTTAGTTCAAGTGAGAAAAGGTTGGATGTTGTAAGGTCGAGCATCATATAATCCCTCCAAAGCAGGAGAAATGCCCAAGGATCGTAAAGGATGATGTCTATCAGACATAACCTTGGCATAATAATTGAGAGACAGCTGCATTCATCTCAGGTCTAAAGGCAATTGTTGGCAAATTGCATAAAAACTCTGGAGGGGTGATGTGCGGAATGCGCCTGAACATATCCACAAAGTAGAGTGATGCAGTGTCCAGTCTGTATAAAACAGTAGATGTAGCAGATCCATACACAACACTTCCGTAGTTAATGCGAGATAAAATGAGTGCTTGATAGACTCAAAGGAATGACAACAGATCAGCACCCCAAGATATATTTGATAATACCTTAAGGATATTAAGCAATTGTTCACACTTCTTCCTCAGATGTAAAACATGCGGAAGAAAGGTCAACTTTTGGTCAAATATCACACCAAGAAATTTAATCTCGTTGACTACAGGAATTGGAGCGTTGTTTAGATATATAACAAGATTGTTGTGAAGACTGATTTCCAGCAGAAATGGACACTGCAATTCTAGCTAAAAGATAAAGTAAAGCCATTCTTTACACGCCATGCAGCTATTTTATTAACAAATATTTGTAAATGTCTCTCAATTAAACGCATATTCGAACCTTGGCAAGATATTTGCAGGTCATCAACATACATTGTGCCATAAACAGAAGGTGATAGAAATTGAAGAATGCTATTAATGAATAAATTAAATAATGTTACACTTAAAATAGAGCCTTTGGGTACATCCTTGACTTGAATAAAAGTATTGGACAAAAAGTGACCAATACGTACTTTAAAAACACAGGAGCATAAAAATTTTTGTAGGACTACCAGAAGATTACCCTGAAAGCCAAATTCATAAAATGAATGGAGAATACCATATCGCCATGTACGGTCGTATGGCTTCTCAATGTTGAAGAAGATGAAAACCAGATGGTTCCTATGCACAAAAGCATTGTGGATTTAGGTTTCCAAGAATGTTATGTCATCAAGAGTGGATCTTCCTTTACTGAATCCACTCGGATTGACATGTATACATTTATTTTCTTCTAATACATACACGAGACAGGCATTGACCATACGCTCGAGAGTCTTACAGAGGCAACTCGTCAGAGCTATTGGTCGATAATGCGAAGGATCCTTACCAGGCTTAAGGATCGGAATCACTTTTGCTTCGTTCCAAAGTGATGGAAATTTATTTTCAGACCAGATCCTATTGAGCAAATGCAATAAGTTAGATAGGGAATCTGGACTTAAATGTCGAAGCATTTGGTAGCCACTAAGCATTCGGATTCCACCAAGTCCTGAGCTGGTATCATTGGCCTGCTATAATGCTCGTTTCAATTCCAACATCCGTAATTCACAGTCATAAGGCAAAGTTTGTCTGGGACTGAAACGGATTGGCATTTACTCAGCTCCACTCTTTGTCCTTTAAAACTAAGGACTATAAGAGTCAGAGCTTGAGGCACTAGCAAATGTTTCAACCAAAGATGTTAGCAATGTCCATAGGAGAGGAGTGTCCAGCATCACCGGTTTTTAAGATAGGAATAGCAAATTCCCTATAAATACCATTGGCTGCTTTTACTTTTCTCCATAACTGCTTACTGGACGTGGAAGATGTTATTGAAGAGACATAGCGAGACTAGGATTCCTTCTGACTTGGACGACGAGCCTTCGAGCTAAGGCTTTTACTCTCTTAAATGCAATAAGATTCTCTGTTGTGGGATATCTCCTGAATAACCCCCATAACTTTATTTTTTATAAGTTTGTTGACATTCTTTGTTCTACCACAGTTTGCAATGCCTTTTTGGTGTAGAGGAACTTTTTGGTATAGTAGCATCAGCTGCACTTATAATTAATTGTTTTAGTGACTTTATCAATATTCTCGATCCTAACCCTTTTACCATTAATGACTGCCAATTGTGTAAATAATGTCCAACCTGCTCAACTGTACACGTAAATAGGTAGACAAATTCGTGCATTACTACCTCCAGTCTGGGAGATAACGAGTGGGAAATGATCGCTGTTATGCATTCCCTACTGTTACATTTAACAATGGCAGAAGTGAAGGAGAACAAATGGCAAGATCGAGAGAATAAGAAGGTTCTTGTGGGTATGTGGAAGTATGTCTTTTCGGTATTCATCAGACAGAGTCTGTTATCAGAAATAAAGTGCTCTATCTGACGACCGCAAGAATTTGTATCACAACTTCCCCACAAAGTACTATGCCCATTAAAGTCACTTATAACAAAAATGGTATATGTAGCTGATCAATCAATGTTACAAGTTGTTCTTGGCGGATGACATCATGTGGTGGTAAATACAAACTACAGACTGTAATCAAACATGATGTGTGAATTCTCACAGCTACATCCTGTAGAGTAGTGTTTAATGGATGGATAGTAGCTGGGGTAGTTATTGGATGTTAATTAACAAACACTACCAGACACTGCACTATCGTCACCATGGTCTTTTCTAAAGCAATTTAATACACGCATGTTAATATTATTGGTGGACTTCGAGAAACTTTCCTGAAGTTCCTAACATGCAGAATTATATGCAGATATTAGAGACTTGATGTCATCATGATGTGAACACAAACCATGGGAGTTCCAAGAAATAAAGGCAGTTATTTTTTTAAATTGAAGAGCTCCTTTAATGGAGCTGGAAGGCGGGTCAGCTATAGGCTCTTCTAACGATACATTGTCGTCCGAGGGATCCAAGGACACTGCGTCAGTCTCCAAGCAAGAGAAAGCATTACAGGTGGAAATTTAGATTCTTTAGAATTTTTTTTATTTTAATGCTTTCTTCACTTCTGATTTGGCTAAAATAAAAATTTAGGTATAACACTTTAAGGCTAAATTCTTGCTTGTACAAATACAATCTATATAAAATAAATCTTAAAATATTAATATTTTGAGAATAACTTTTTAATATTGACAGCATAGATTAAATAATTAGTAAAATCAGTCTAGTTAAATGTTAAGCATATTTTCCATTTCATTATAGAAAATTTTATTACATAAAATTAATTATACATAAATGAATTTATTTGAACTTAAGAAATACTTGATCAAGCTAGGCTTGCTTTTAGCTATTTTTAGCCTAAAAGAAACTTGTGTGATTACTATTTTCATTTTAAAGATGAAATTTATAATGGCTATAAATAAACTTTTTCATCAGTCCCAAGAAATAAATGGCTTTAGACACTTAATCCTTGGAAAATGCAACTACAGAAGAGCATTGATAAGAGAAAAAATTGACTAAAAAATTCCCAAAATTTTGCCAATACAATTTTAATATAGGTTTATCAGAAAAGTATCAGTGACCTACAATTAACAATTAGATTATTATTACTATGCTAGGTAATGTTCAATAGTTTTCATTAGATGTTAATAATGTTAAAGATTACTCAAAATTGGCATCATTACTATTGAAAAAAACACTTAAATAATTTATAATGGTTCAGCAAATGAAATTAATTACGATAACTAAATGAAATTTAAAATATCTTGAATTAAGTTTCTCTGTTTATTCTATTACCGTAATATTTTACTTAAATAAATCACTATAATAAAAGTAAATAACTAAAATAAAGGTAAGCTTCCAGTATCATTAAAAATTAAGTGTCATGCCCAAATATAAAACCAATTACATTATATATAATGTATTTCAACAGAATAAATTTGATAAAATGCTAAGTAAAATCGTTATTAAAACACCTTAACAAAATTGTTCTTACCCTCTGCATGCTTCGAGGAGTACATTCTTTTGGATCAACCTAGAAATAAAAGAGCAAATATTTTAAATGTAGGAAAAATATTTTTAAAAACATTTTCAATACATAATTTAGAACAATACAAAATGTGAAAAATATTCATTGGATGAGACCAACTGTATTAAATTTAAATGAAGACAAAATTGTAATGTACACAAAATCATATGTTCTTTTTTTAATCACAAAATATAATTAGCAATAAGAGTCCCAAAATATTATTAAAACTTCCATTTATATTTTTAAATGCTTAAATTTTGTCTTCATTAAAGTATTAAAAAATTTTATAAATATTCTGGATATAGCTTTTATATTTTCCACAAATATGTGTAACTAAAGAAAACAATTTTGAATTTATCGATGTCACAAAATAAAAATTTGTTTAAATTTTGTTTTAAAGATTTTTCTCATTTATTAAATATAGGTTTAATTTTTACATGGATAGAAATATATAAACATTAAGGAAATATAAGCCGCTCAGAAGCCAATGCGATTAAGTCCAAAACACAAAAATTGAGAAAATTAATGTTTTTTGATACATTAGTTTTTAAAATTCTTGGTTTATTAATTTAATTAGAAAAGAGTATGAAGTCTTTTTTCAAGGTGAAACCTTTGCAAAAAAAAAAAAAAAAAAAAAAAAAAAACAAAATATGTAAAAAATGTGTAAATAAAAATTAAGTATTTATTGAAATAATGACAGCATCTTAAAAATTTTAGGACTTATACCTTTTGACAGCTGAAAAAGAGAAGAAATTTATGTAAGAATAACATTTATTGTCATAAGTTTTATATTTATTCATCATAACAAACATCATTTTCTTCCGCATTATTTAAATGTAAATCTTGATCTCCACATGTTGTTCTAAATGTCCTGTAAAAGTAGTGTTTAATTGGAGGTATATACTTTTAAAAACAAATGACTTTCTTTGTTTCTCTTGAAATTGTTCAGCCATTAGGATATAATATAGGTCGTTATATTTTTTAAATTTACTGGCCTACCTATCTTTTTTTTTTTTTTTTTTGTTATATCAACTACATGAAAGGTATCATCCTTGTCAAAATTATATTTGAACTTAATGCTGCTTGGGTTTGATCTTTCCAATTTTATCCATCACATATTAAGACAATTGACTGTTAGTCCACTTGTTGATTTTTTTCTGTTGCCAACAGCTTCTTCCAATGGTTTTGTGGAACAAAATTTTTGTGGATTCATTTCGACAGCTCTGTCCATTACTATATTTTCTTGTATATAATCTGCAGATTATGTGTTAAAAAAGTTCCGAATTTCATTGTGCTTATTATATTCCACCACGGATCTGATAAAAAAAACATTCTCCATCAGAAAACTGTACAAGAAATTTTGAAAGAAATTCTCTTTATGTTTCATAAAATATAATAATAGGTGGTACCAAGACACCTGAGGTATTTAAGCTGTAATCGTCTTTGTCCAATTACGTTCAAGAACAAATTTGGTTCCCCGTAATTATATTACAGTTGTAAATTCGCTAATATCACTTTGCAATTTGCCATAACGAGAGCTGTTTCATTTTGAAAATATTCAAAATATTTGAAAAATTTAACAAAATTTGAATTTTCTCACGTATTTTTTGAGTTAAAAATGCTTGATATACATTTAACCAAATCAGAGAACATAGCTTAGATTTTTATAATTTCATTACAATTTCTCGATTTTTATTCACTTTAAAACATTTACTTTCAATGATTATAGAGAATAAATACTTACTGTCCGTCCATTTAATTCATGTGGCTTTGTTTGCAATACAATAGATACACAACTGGGATCTTTAAATGTGACAAATCCAAAACCTCGTGATCTCCCAGTTTCATTATTTTTCATCACAACGCTGTCAACTACTTCACCAAATTTACTGAAGTAAGTTTGCAGTGTTTCTAGAAAAAATGTCATTGAAGAAGAGAAAAATTAAATATATTTTTATTAGCTTACTTCAAATTATTTAACATTAATTGATTATAAAAGATCAACATGATTATATTACTGAATTGTTAATTATAGTTCAATAAATATGTGTAAAATAAAACAAAATATTTCAAAATCTAGAGCATACCTGAGATAGAATATTACACACAAAAATACAACACAGGAGAGAAAAAGCAGCTAGAAAGTTCAGCATATCAGAAGTACAATATTACAACTTCATATATGAACATATTTCAAAAAGTCTAGGTTGGTTGGTTTTTGTGGCGCAAGGTCCAAAAAAGACAAGCTACGTCTTCAAAAAGTCAAAGATGGGGATTTAGAAACACTATATTTTGTAAAATTATTTGTCTTTTAACTGCTAATACCACCAAAAAAACATTTATAGGAAAACATAAAAGGAGGAGGGAATACTCTAGATAAATGGAACAAAAGCAAGTAATCAAAAATTATTTTGTAATTGGTAAATGTTTTAGATTTTTTTCCCCCTCCTTTCAACCTAGACTTTTAACTCAAAATGATCAAGAATATTTTACAACTAAATAGGATAAAAATGCAGAACATCTATTTTTATTATAAAAGTTAATATTTTTGTACTCTTCAGGCTAATAACATTTTTATTTACTGCCAAAAAATATTAAGCATATTAATTTTTTTGAAAAACATTGAATATATAATTTAAAGTTTGATTTTCTCCTTAGACAAACTGCTAAGGACTCCAAGAGATGGCAAGCTATCAAATGAACATGCTTTCGTCAGTATTTACAATGCATCTAATGCTGCTAAATTTTTTCTGAATTCAAACACATATTCTAATAAATTTCAAGGATGTTGATTATCAGTTCGATCTAATTCACTACCATTACCAACAATTGTAGTTCATTTTCGCACAGATTAATCTTGATTCATTACACCAGTAATAAGTACAAGGTAAAATTCTTGAATAATATTCAACTTCCTCCAATCAACTTTTACTCATATTCTAATACTTTTTAAGGCATATGTGGATGTCATTATAATTCATGTATGGAGCACACAGTAAGAAACACTATTTTCTTTGATGTATAGTTTTACGGAGAAAAAAGTTTTTTTTTTTTTTTTTTTTTTTTTTTTTTTGATTTTCCAGTTGTATGCAATAACTCTGCAAGTAGAAAACAGCCCGATTTATTTCATTCCAGATATCCATATAAATAACAGGGTAAACATTTTATTTGACTTAAATTCTAAGCAAATACATAATTATCGAAAGAGTACCTATCTAATCAAATCATAAGCAGATTAATAAGTTCAGAATAGCATAGGTTACTTTAATACCTGAAATAATTAGTAGTTTATTGTTATGTAATTACTATAAAAGTAACAAAACATTTATTTCATCTTTATCACCTTAGTCATATTAAATATTGGAAAACTGAATTCAAACACATTAAAACTTAAATTGATTATTTTTATATGTACATTCTAGTTAATTTTTTTATATTTTTGTTTTATTTAAAAAACCATTTTTTATTAATGAAATTTATTTAGACATTTTGAACTTCTTTATGAAAAATATATAATTACATTAATTTATTATCTATTTGTGTTTAATTTTTCTATACTTTCATTTAAAATTTAAGAGTTTTGCAAGCTTTTATTTTAAGTTATGCATTAAGTTAACTTATTTATATAGATTTTTCAAACAAAATATTGCATTTGATTATGAAAGCTTCACATTTGAACAACAATTGTTGACAATGAAATTATACCCAATGGTGCAGCTCTATTGCAATTTACTCAGAAAATATGCAAAAAAATTGGGTGCCTTTCTCTTATCTGGCAGCAATATTTTAAAATTACCTCATTCACAAGAGCAAAATTACTTATTCATCTTTTTCAGAACCAAATAAATTTGCAAACCTAATAGGCATTAATAACATAAATACATATAAACATAAATATTGTAAGAATTGCTATTATAATTTTAATTATTGTAAAAATTGATAATTTTCAGGTGTTTTTTTTAATCGGAGAGAAAAATAGCAGAAAATTGTAATCGGTATTTTTCATACTTGAAAAAACCGTATCTTGATATTTTAATCATTCTTTTAAGTTTAAAATGATCCATATAACTAATGTTATGATATTTGATAAAAATATAAGTATTTTAAATATTTCTTATATACTAATGTAACTAAATTATTTAAAATGAAAAATTAACATACCTTTTGTAGTTTCCCAACTTAAACCTCCAACAAACAATTTTCTAAAATATAATTAGATTAAAACTAAATCAACATAATTATGTTTGAATATAACAAAAAATATTTATTTTATTATACATTGAAATTAATATATATAATATGAGATTTACATAATTCCAAAAATTTTAAATTATTTGTAATATTAAACAATTTAAATATAAAGCAGGTGAAAAACAATGATAATTAAATGTTTAATATAAATATGTTCTGAAATGACATCTGATAAAAATATAAATATGAAAAAAAGAAAATTTTTTGAAACATAGAAGCAAATAAGAAAGCTTTTTAATATAAAAAGTTAATATTTAAAACAATGAAACTAATTTTTTTTTTTAAAAAATCAACAAAATTTTATATAATACCTTCATACATGGTACATTAATTTTCTGTAAAAATATGTAAATAGAAGACAAACTGTAAACCACTATAAATATAATTTCATTAATAGTTGCTTTGACAATTTATTATCAATATCTCATTGCAACACTAAGTTTGGTTTATTTGTTGCTCAATAATTATTTTTTTCCACACAAATGTTAATTAGACCGGTACCTATGGTTTAAAGTGGATTCTGAACCACTAGAAACAATAACCAAGGTGGGATTTGAACCCACCAACTGTTGAACCAAATGCAAGATCACTAACCACCTGACTCAGCTATAGTAACATCATAAAACAAATTTATAAACAGTATTTTGATATTAAAACATAATTTACATTAGAAAACCATTAAAGGTAAATTTTCCACCATTAATCATGTATGGATGGACATACATACAAGAACATCTTATTTACATATAAAGAATGAAGAATTTTACAAGTAATATATATATTTAAATTAAATTAATCTTTTTCTACATTAGGTTAATCTGCGCTTTAGGTCCCCTACTTCGCCAACTCATAAATTTGTTGCGTTTTCTCGCGCATGCTCATTAATTACTCGTTTGTTTTAGCTTTTTCATTGGTCACTAATTAAATTTCACTTTGAAATAGAAATAGAATTTTCGCCATGGCATCGGTGTTTTTGAAAACGTGCCAAGGAGGGGACTTAAAGCACATTTTCACCCTACATTATATACATTTAATTCATTACATTGAAGCAGATGAAATTTAAATTCCAAATGAATACTTTAAATATAAATATAGCCAAGAAATAACATCTGTTAATATTTTAGCATTTCTAAAATTTTTAGAAAAGATAAACACTTTTAAGAATCGCTTTAGGCACAAGCACTGCTCTTACATAAATGTTATCCATTATGTTACCCATTTAATTTATGGTTACAACTAATCTATCAAAACCAACTTTATAAAAAGTAGCAAAACGGAATACAATCCGTTTGCTACATTTTAAATAGAATTTGAAACTTTCATTTTCAAATTCTATTTACTAAATTTGATGGAATGTGTTAAATTGAAAAGTCACAAATCAGACCACGATTAATTCAATAAAGCTGATGCACTAAAACTGGACAAACATTATACAGAACATAAAATACATGAAATTAGAATGTTGAAAAATTAAAGTCTATCCTCAATGATTACATAGGTATCACAAACTGGTCTGCAATCCTAATGAAAGTAAGTTGGTCGATTTGACATTCAATGAAAATTTTCGGCAAAAAAGAACTAATTAGACTGGAATTTACTATTTAAAATGGAATCCCAGTGTACGGTACGCTATTTTTATACACTTAATATAATTATACAATATACAATTAAATTAATTATATAATATAAAATTATATTATTTTATAGAAATAACATAATTTTATACAATATTATATACAATTAATTAATAATTGTATATATGCGTACCGTTGTATATATGCATATCGTACAAGGAGCGTACCATTCACTGGGAATTAACCCTTCTGTAGAGACATTCAAATCAAACCCAAGAACTGTTAAACTGAAGACTAGAATACTAATCATTTGGCAACAAACTTGGCTCTCATAGGAATATATTTACTCTTTCTGATTAATGCCATTTTTAAATTGTTAATCCTAATGACACAAACGAATAATAAACATTATGAATAAATCCACTTAAAACAAAACTTTAAGAAATCGATCTACAAACAAATGAACAGCCAGAAATTTTTTAACTTAATGGTAGGGGAGGGAGAACAAAGTTTCTGAAATTTTTTGAACTATAACTATAGTTAATAACATTAATTTAAAAGATGCAAAACAGATTTTCTTACTTTTCATATTAATTGGAATTTTATTTAATAACATGTATTTAAAAATAATTTTCAGTAGAATTCATATCTTAGAATAATGATAATATTTATACCTCATATTTCATCTAATGACTACATAATAAAAAGTAAAATTTTAAGGGGGAAAAAAACCGAATATTGAAAAATTTAAGAATTAACAAAAAGTAAGTAAGAATTCTGGTATAAAAAGAGTAAAAGTTTACTTTATGATACCCCTTGATTTTTCGGCTATTTTTTTTTAACACCAAGATAAGGACAATATAGGTTAATAACAAAATAGCAGCCCTAAAACTCCATTAATTAAAGCACTGAAAATAACAAAATTACCAGAAATAAAATTTTACTGTAGATAATAAGAATGGTTTCACACTAAATTTATTGTGAAACCATTCTTATCTACTTTGAACCCAAATTAAGAATTCTCGGTAAAAAGTAAAAATATTAGAAAAGACACCAAAGATGATTAACCTTCAAAGAAAATAGAACTGAGTAGTGTATGACAGTGGAAACATTTAAATATTATTCTACTTTTGTCACCAATTAAATGAATACAATTCTTAATTCAAAATTTATCTTTTGATATCTTGAGCAAAATAATAAACAATATTAATATCAAATAGCACAAAATCAATTTAACAGTGCAAATGACAAAAATTAGAATATTATCATTAAAAAATAATAAAATAAAATTCATAACAAAAATTATATCCACATAATTAAGTTATCACTATTAACCCAGATTTGGCAATTGAATAATTTTGGTTATTATTTAGGAAATACATTTTTCAATAACTTAAAGTAATTTAATTCATAAAATTTTAAAGTAATATGAATATCATGTTTGATGATCGCAAATGCTTAAAATTTACCAAGCATAATACTCATTACATTGCTAGTTTCCAAATACTAGTTTGATACACAGCTGTTCATAAAGATATAACCAAAATTAAGCTCTACCATTTACTTCATGCAATTTTGTATAAAATTTTCTATGTGTTTTACTATTTCATTGCATACAAATTGTTTTTATTGTATTTCCATTGTTAATATAAATAATTATTGTCACCAGAAAAGAATTACCAATTTAAAAATGCTTTAATACATTAAAATTGTTCACCCTAATAAATTTAAAAAATTTACGTCAGTATTCATAAAAAATTTTTGATATAATAATTTTGAGCTCTCATGCATACTTTTTGGTACTTACAATAAAGTAGGTATGAAGCAAATATTTTAAAATACTAAGAGTGGTTTTGATTTTGAATTTAAAATAATTCATGGCCTAGAAACACAAAATAAAAATTCTCCCAAACAAGACTCATGTATTATAATTTGAATTCTTAGTAAGAGTAGTTAGTTAAAAAGAAATTACATGAGAAAACTATTAAGGTAAATAACAAATTATTAATTATAAAAACAAAATACCCAGTTTTAGGTTTAATTTAAAATTATTAAGTTATTTAAATCTGAATTAAAAATCATTTCACGAATTAACCCCGAGATTGTAAGTTTTATAATCTTGTCGACAAATGGAAACTTGGCGAATTCGTTTAAACAATTTCAACGGAAATTTTATATTCATAAGTATATTAGTCTATACATATACATTTATAAAATTTTTATATTTACCCAGCTTCATCGCTATTTTCGGTCATGGTCATTTTAATAAATAAAAATCCAATGTGAAACAAATTATTTTTTAGTCTTAAAACTACGAATTTGTTCTATAAGATTCAAAGAATTAAGAACTTGAGCAGTTAAAGGAAGAGTTACAGTTACGAAATCAACTCAATACGATTACAATTATTATATAATATATAATATTTTATTGAAAGCTTAATTTAATAAGAAATTAAAATTTAAAGTGAAATGTTAGGTAAGATATCTTAAAAATTCATCTCTTACAAGTTCACTGTTATAAATTAATGAAAGCATAAAATGATAAAGTGATGAAAGAGTTAGCGGCTGAAATTACCTGCGCGGTTATCCTTATTAAAGCGAATTTTCCTAATTTAGCGATAAGTAATATTTTCTGGCAACTCAACTATATCTGTCCAATTGCAGATGAAGCATTCAAACAAATCTAAACTTCTAAACATGTTGAGGAACAAAGCATACAGCAGCGAAGCTGCTATTACTTCTTTGTCTTGATGCATTAAATCGGACAGTAAGGAAAAGAAATAGGTAGGAAGAGTTTGGTGGCTAAGAGAGGAGGGGGAGAGGGTTCGTCCGAAAGGCGAACGCTCCTTGGATGGTGGCTACAAGCCGTCATGAGAAAAGAGAGAAGAGGAATAATAATTTTTCGAATAAGAAATACTGAAAATAGATTTTTTTTTTGAACAAGAAATTATGTTTAATATATGTGGGATAAGTAAGAAAATATTTACAATATTTACAATTTGGGATGGAAATGGCTAGACAGAACCGCGTCACTGAGGTAATGTGCGACCAGGGGTCTGATTTTAACGTCCTCTGCTAAGTTAGTACAGTAAAAAATTTCATTGAATTTTGCCTCTTTGCAGTTCTCAGCTTCGTTGAAGAATTTAATGTTAAGCTTGGCAATATGTTGTGAGAGGTAATCAATCTTCAGGTCTCTGTGAATAGATTTATTCGTTAGGTAATAAGGTGATCCGAGAAGGCTGCGCAGCATTTTATTTTGGAAAATATTGAGGGATTTGATTGTGGTTTTGTCTGCAGTACACCAAGCTGGGGATGCATAAGTTATTATTGGTTGGATCATGGAGGAGTAGATAAGTTTTTTCAGTTTGAGGTTAGCGTTATTTTTATAGCCAATTAATGGTCGTAGATGTTGAAATGCAGCATAAGCTTTTGTGATTTTCTTTTTTACGTGGGTTTTCCATGATAAATTTTGGTTGACGGTGAGGCCTAGGTATTCGGTGTTTACGACAAATGGGATTTCTTCTCCGTTCATTGAGAGGACCTCGGTTCGGGTGGTTTTGCTGCCTGGTTTCTTTATAATAACAGCATTTCAAACAAATCGCATTCGACACATTTATTTATAGACCTCGCTATCGCAAAATGGCGAGATTTTTTGCGACTTTTTGAAAAAGTTGCTAAGGGTGACCATACAGTATATTTTTTACCAAGTTAGCTTCACCACTTAAAGCTGAGTGTTGATAAGAGCCTTATGGGTTTGTAGTTTCCAGGTTAAGAGTGGTCTTTTCTAGGTTTTGATAGTGGTTTAATGATTGCAATTTTCCACACATTTGGAAAATATGTCAGTTGTTTCAGTTGTATTATGCTATTTATTATTTGAGTGATGTTAGTTGCGTATTTTACTGTGAAATTCTTTAACATATTATTTGTTATTTGATCCTGATTTGGGGCCTCACAATAATTTAATTCTTTAATGCTGCTTATGATATATTTTCTCTTGACATCGGCTCCGCCTACAACTTATCGTCACTCAGAACAATGACGTATCTTTTCCGTTAGTTGGGTTACTATGCTGAGACTGTAATAATTTAGGTTTGGTGAAGTAGCCACGAATATCTAAATACTCCCATACATTTGTGAACAACGAATATCCAAATACTCATCTGGGATGTTTCGTTATACACTACATTCCATCGCTTTCATCGCCAAACCTAGGAAGGTAATTCTAGTTTCTTCACAGTGGTGAATTTGCTGGTCTAAACCGGTGAAGTCGCTATCGTTTGCTGCCTTCTTTAAGAAAATTTATAATTATCCACCGAATTTGAACAACGATGGAATCCCTGTTGTTGTTAATAAAACTTGGCAACGCCAAGCCCACCCGCCACAGAGACTTGATGAATGAAGTCAGAGAGGGAGCGTCTTCTCTTTTTTTAATAGAACACCCTCATACGAAAGTGGAAGTACGACTTTTGGCTCATAAATGGCAGCACCACCTGAATCTTCCAATTGAGAGATTGAAACCACTGAAGACTCAAAGCCTGTCTCCAACCACCCTCAAAGGTATTAATTTGTAATAGGAACATGGGGAACATTGCGACCCGACGGATTTAGTCACCATTAATGAATACGACGGGTCTTCGGCTAAGCCGGGATTCGAACTCAGCACCATTTGGTAACAAGAACGATGCCTTAACCAACCAGACCACCGCGGCATACGATGGAATCCTTTGTAGCGAGTTAGTCTTTCTTTAATGTTTTGGAAATATTTTGCTTGAATGAACTGAAAACGTTTCAAAATGATATTCACAAAGATATTGCGGTTAAGAGTAAAGTAAAATTACTCTGAATAAAAATATCCACATGCAAACTTTAAATTTTTATTGGTAAAGTAATTAAAAAATAAAATTATTTCCATTAAAAGATGCTATTTAAAAGCAGTTTTTAAAACGGGTTCCTGACATAGAAACATCACATACAAGAAAAAATATTTATATTTTAAAATTAATTAAGTTTTTATATTTTGCTTATTATTTGTTTTTAACCTTTTATTGAAATATTGTTTTAGTTGCTTCTTTCTATTACCTTTTTCATATTCATTTTGATTTATCGTTATATTTTATTATATCCGAAAGTTAATTTTATTTCTCATCAGGCATAATCTATTCATGGTAAAGAAAAGCTTCCAGAGTTTCCTAGAAGATTGAATTTCTATTTGTTGCTCCTCGAAAGATATTTTCTTTCTCTTCTTCCATTCAAAAGAAAATCCAATGCAGGCATTTCCTTACCCTTATCTCTCCAACGACTTGACCCACACCAATGCTGACGCAATAGCCAATCGCAAATTACTTCATACTTCTTTTCGGAAGCATTCCATCCCTGCCCTAAACTGTAACCACATGCATACCCAGATTGACATCCAGAGTCATACCCAGTTTGAAGCCTAAACAGCACACACACGAAACTCTATCTCAACTATATCTTTGATTGTCCAGCCATATTGACGAAGCTCTTCAGGATCCATCTCGATCCTCTTCTATTCCGAGGAAATTTTTGATGTAGCCAGAGCTGTCTTGGACACTTTTGGTTCGATTTGATTCTATTGCACTACTTTACTAGACAAGGTAACAACAAACATTAATTAGGAATAATCAGTCAATTCTATGGATAAAAAATGTTAAAAATTTATGAATTATTAAATTAAAAATTAAAATTCCAGGATGTTATAGATCATAAAACAAAATAATTGTTATTTTTCACAAACATTCATAATAAAAAAAATAAATATTTCTAAAATAATTTGGTTTCGAACAAAAATTAAATTGCAATCTATTATGAATATGGAATCACTTGATTAAAATATAACCCAGTACATAACAAAAAAACTGCCTTCCATTTTTACATCGATTTTTTTAAATAAATTTAAAGAA
>JAPDSC010002888.1:254-10657 GCA_026290005.1 Latrodectus geometricus
CATTAAATTCCATAGACTGGTATTCATAGAATGGTATGTTGGGGCTGAATATCTTGTTTACTTTCTCTTAAAAAGTTTGTCTCTAGACAACGAGACAGGTCAGGCAAACATCTGGTCTGCCCAGAGTAGTTTCCCTAAAATTTCATTTCATTTTTTTCATCTGTTGGAAGCCTTCTCTCTCTGATGTCGGTTCCTGCCGTTTTTTTCTAGGGATGCCCCTGTACGGGGTTGTCTTTCTTCATTTTATCTCTTTGGGAGCGGGGATTGCAAGTGTGGAGAGGGGAAGTTGGCAAAAAAAGGAAAGACATTCGCACTTCCGTTTAAAAATAGATCGGTTTCAGATTGAAGCTTTAGTAGGGGGAAGGGGATGCATTCCATGTCTCTTATCCATTTGGATGTCTTCTTGCGAAGGGAAATTGAAGAAGCCTTGCAAAAGGAAAAGGGGAATTTCGTAGAAATGTTGCTAAGCGTTTTTCTTTTCCCAAGCCTAGTTTTGAAATTGTTTTTTCTCTTAGATAAATTTAAAAATAGTCGAATGTTTTTAAAACTTTATAGCTATATTTCCTATTTGAAACCAACTGAAAATTTTTATTAATGTGTAAATTCAATAAATCAATTTAGCTTTTAATAACTGTAGTATACTTTTTCTTAGAACATTGAGAAGACAGTTGATTAGTTTGATTTCCACTTCAAGCCTGGATATTTGAAGTGATTTGGAATCAGCTGGAAACTCTATCAGTTCATGCGATTTAGCCATCGTGTGCAATAAAATAAGAGTTGAGCAACGAACTAAACAAATTAATGGAACACTTATATTTGCAAATAATAGACTGAAATGATTTCGTTTATTTTTCATTCAAAATTTTCTTAAGACCAGTTAAAGTTATTCACTATAAATAAACGGCATATCAGCATTGGTTATTTTCATATTCTCATAATTTCTGAAGTTTTACTAACTTTCTTAGAAAAGTGTGATTAGAGGCTTGGGAAATTTTTATTTTTATCTAAATTACAAAATATATATGTTGTTATGTATATATATATATATGTAACTTTTTTTTAGGTAAAACAATTTTGTAATTCTTTCAGGTAAATGCTGTTAAAACGATTATATGAAAGTTTTCCAATGACTATGTTTTATAACCAAATTTTCCGCATGTTTAATTTTTTTGTCAGCTGTAAGAAAAGAAATTTATTTTCGAAATATTAAATGAGTATAGATGAGTTGGTAACCGAATGATTTGTACTTTTTGCTTTCGGTTCAGTAGTGCATTACATGGATTCCCAACTCGAGCTTGGATGTCTGAAATGGTTTGGCATCTATTTTAAACTGTAGATCTTGTCTAATTATACTTGAAGAGCAAAAAATAACTATTTGCGAACAAATAAACCAAACCCAAATTGCTGTTGAATATCTTACTGTGCTAACGTATTGATTATCAATTACCGTAATTCCAAAAGAAGGGCTTTTAATGTAAATTTTCCATATACGATAAGAACGTAAATCACGAAAACTCATTTCATATATTTGATTCTACAAATAATTAGCATCGTGGCCTTCGTTTCTAAGTTCTTGAGTTCGATTCCCATCTTTGGCGTCTACTTTTAACTATACTGATCTGGAATCTACTATAAAGTGCAATTCCCGTTCTAATTAGACTTTACGCAAAAAGGATGAGTGGCAAACCGAACTAGAATAAATTTGGAAGATATATTGAAAAAAAACCCATTAAGATTAGAAGATATAAACATAGGAAATGTAAAAAAAAATTATTAAATAACTATTCACGAAGGATTTCTGATAGCATAAGGTTTTTTGTGATTTGTCTTCAAATTCTGTGTAATTAATCCATTAACCAATTTTCTTATGAATTATTTGCAAAGTAAGTGAAAAAATGCTTTATAAAAGTTTTGATCAGTTTCAAAAATTTCATTGTTTTTATATTCTGGTTATATCGCTAAAATTAATAAATTTTTTTACCATGAGCAAACTATCTTTCCCAAATATTTTTGAAATTGAATAACCATTACAGAAATTTCTCGAGTCGATTGAGCTGGTTTTCTATAAATATCTATTCATAGCCTGCTCCCCAGAGAAGTACATTAAAAACAATATATTCTTCAATAACTCCAGTCGACCCTATCCAGGATTTTATGATTTTCCGGAACGGGGGTGTTCTTGGAGGAGGGAAGAGTCAATGGAGCGTCCCGTTATTCCACGCATTATTAAACATTCCAGCTGAACCGGAGTGTTGTTCCTCTCTTGTTGCCGACCGTGTAACCCAACAAACATGGCTATCAAGTGAAGCTTTGTTAATAGAAACTAAAGTGTATGTATGCAGAAAGATATTTTATCTAATATTAACAAGTACAGAATGCTCAGTTTTGATGTTTCCACGTGGATCATACACTCTTGATTATTTTTCTATTTTAAGTTCTTCCGTTTGATTCTCACTTCATCTTGCCGAGCTGGTTGAATAGTGAGTGCTCTAGCTTTCCATTCAACAGTTCGTGAATGTAATACCCACCACCGGTGTAGGTATATTTTAATTGGAAATTCACTTTAAATTATAATTTTCAATATAATTAGCTCTCGTGCATATGCGAAATGAACGCAGAGCAAAAACCGAACCAAACACACCTCAGATTTTTAAATGATGGATATTTCAGAATTTTTAAATGAATCAACCTGGTTTAATACATGTATGTATAAACCTTTATGTGTATATGTACGGTTTTGCATTCAAAAGTTTGTGTAATCAATTCCTACCTTGTAAATAGTTGTTTTTACTGATACACAATCCATCTTAGATTTCTGGTGTAAAAAAAAAAAAAAAAAAAAAATACTTTTCCTATATAAAAATCATCACAAAATGACGAATCAAACCACTTAAATATGAAATTATTTTCTAAATAATTGTTACTATTTCTTTCATGTGGCCAAATTCATAATACAAAAATATCTTTTACTCGTTTAAGACCACAGTGTTTTAAATGTAATTAGAATTAAAAAAGTGGAGCTATATAATTCTAGCAACGATTAAGGTAACTTCAATTAATAACTTTATACATTGCACTTTAATTGGTTACTTTGAAACCTCTTTAACTAAAGAAGTTAATTGGACTATTTCAAATCCAGTATTTACGAATTTTACATAACCTTATATGAAATTTATTGTAAATTTTCCCACCGTAAGTTTATAAGAAATTTTCAAATTTTAAGCTTTGCAATCACATTTCTTTGGTAACAAATCCTATGAACTATAACTTAAAGCTTTCTATAATAATTAAATAACCTTCATGGAAAGAAATTTAAATTTTTCAGTTAAAACAATTTATCTGAAACTTTTTTTTTTTTTTTTTTTTTTTTTTTGTCAAGTTAAACTTCTGCCGTTGGCATTCATGAGTCAATCGCACCAATTGCTTCTAAAATCATGTTTTGAAGATTATTATGATTAGTGCAAATGAAAAATTGATGTAAATTGCTTTTAAAATTAGTTTTGATGAATGACCGACGTTTTTGATCTAATTTCTAGAAATACTGCATTTCAGTTCAAAACAAAGGAATCTATACAGCTTTTCAGCTTATTACCATTCCTTTGTTTTAAATATTGTCTTTTAGCTCATTTGGATTAACAAAGGGAACCGATTGCTCTTGTTTATTCTCCATTCCTTTGTTTTTGCTCCACTGAAATAATCATGTCGAGTTGTTCCATTTGCCCAGTGACCCTCGCAAAGACAACAGCCCCTCTCTGAATGAAAGTACGTGACATGACTCTGTATGGCCCTCTTCATGTCACTAAAAGCCTCGCTTGATATAGATCAAAGTCCGTGGTTGCATCTAGAGCAGAGCATTGTTCTGCGCCGATCCCAAATCATCTCTCGTTTTTCTTTACGACCACTGTCCGAAAGTAAGAAAAAAGAAACGATGTTATGTGGTTCTGAAAGTTGTGTGTACAGCAAAGAATGACTACTTGTTACGAGGTTGTAAAAAGGATGCCACAATTTACGTTGCATAGAAACCGAAAATTAAGTCAAATAATTTATCTCTGTTTAAAAATAAATGTTTTAAAATTATTTTGTGTATTTAAAAACCTGCAATTTTTTTTAATTTATCCGGTCATTTGTTAACGGGAATTTTTTGTTTTATTAACTTCAAGATTTAATTTTCGTGTAAAAATATAAAATAAAATAAAAATAATAAACTCAAGAATTACGAAACTTTTTTAAATTTAGAACGAAACAAATAATTTAACATATAATCTTGTTTTAAATTATGTATATAAAATTCAAACTTTTGAGTTCAAAATGTAAATAGTTTACTAATTGCATTGAACGTGTTTTTATTTCTTTGAATGTTTATCTTTCCTTTTTTTAATAACATAAAGCAATTTTTCCTTAAAAGCTAATTAAAAAAAAGGCAAGACATTTATTTTAAGTTGTAACGGAACACATTTTTTAAACATAATATTGTTTAAAATAACACATGAATTTCACAAGCTCTTGAATTCAAGAATACTTACTAATAGTTTACTTATAATTGCTTCATCGAGTCATTTATAATGGAATGTATGAACATCTTTCAGTTTTATTAACTTAACAAACTAATTTTTCCATAAAAATGATTTAAGAATGATGAAACATTTTTATTTTTGGAGTAGAAAATTTATTTTTAAACAAACTAACATAAAGTAACACAAATTTCAAATTATGGAATTCTGGAATGTAAATAGTTTAGTAATAATTCCTTCATCGCTTCATTTAAAGTTAACATTAACATGTTCTTATTTCTTTAAAGCTTTTTTTTTTTTTTTAAATAACTTTAAGAGTTTTCACCATTCTAAAATTTCTATGGAAAATTTCTTTCATTTTTAGAATGGAACGCTTGTATTTCATAATTATCTTGTTTTAAATAACTCGCCTAAATTTCAAATGTTTGCATTAAAAATGAGAATAGTTTAAGAATTGCTTTTTAATTTCATTCTGATTCCTTTTGTTATTCTAAATGTGAATTAGAATTAAATTTAAAATATTGAAGTAAAAAACAATGTTAGTTTTAACACAGAAATTGAGTTATTTTCAGTTTTAATAATTTTAAGTTACTTTTCCATAAAAATTGTTTAAGAAGCGTATTCTTTAATTTTTCTGCATATCACTTTTAATAAAAAGAACAATTCTGAGCTTTTTATAAAAATTTATTAATTTTGTAATTAATCCCAACTTTTTAAGTGATAAATTATAAAATTAATAAGTTTTCATAATGTTAATTATGTTATAATGATTGTTGTAATGCTGATGATGAAATGTTAATTATTCTAATTAACATTTTATTCTTTATAATATTTTCAGCATTTTATATTGTTGCTTTTTTCAATAGCTAATTTATTTTAGAATTTTCATCAGTTACTTTAAATATAATTATCTTCTGAGACATTCCGATATAAGTTAAATTATCAAATCAGTTTTACATAAACTTTAAATATATGCGATGGCCTATGATGAAATTAAAAATATTAATATCAAAAAAAGGGTTGGTTTTGAGAATGGTTTATATTTGTATCGCAAGTTATACAAAAGCTGCAATAAATTTTACCATTTTATTACGACTATGCAAAGCCCTATCTATTTAGTCATCGTGTGAAAAATGACTATAAAATGACATTTATTATATTTTTATAGTTATAAAAATTTTTTATATTTATAAAAATTTTCAATAAAAACAATACAAATTGAAGTTTAATTTCTTAAAAAGAAAATGTCCAAGGAGTTTTTTCAGTGAATCTTATGAAAAGACAGTTGCTTACGGTTGCAGCAAAAAACTTAAAAATATTACAAGTCATTTTTCAATATTAGAAGTTTAATTTATCAAGGCAATGATCAACATTTTTAACGAATAAACTTAATCTAAAAACTAATATAAAAATTTTCGTTAATTTATTCCAATTTTAATTTCTATTTGGAGCAAATAGTATCAAATAGCTGTTAATTGAATGATATGTGTTTTGGTTTTCACTTGAAAAGTTGGTGAGTTCAATTCTTACCTCAGGAGTGAAAGTTATTAGCTGTTTGGAGCCCATATTTTAAATCGTATATTAGTTTTCGTATTCAAAAGGTGTGCGTAGAACAATAACCAAATTAAATGAAAATACACTGAATCTTCTGTGATAACTTGAAATATTTTTTTATTTCATATTTGCCGAATTATTACCTTATTAAGTTAAAGTTAGTAAATTAAAAACCTTTGACTAACCACTTTTTCAGGAAAATCAAGACATTTCCCTGGAACAAAAAAATTGCAGTAGAAAATAGTGATTCGAAGAAATATCTTAACACTACCGATAAAAAAAGCCGAGCGCACCTGGTTAGAATTGCGTTCGATATTTTGCCTTCGGGTGGAAAGTTATTCAAAAAGCGGGAGCATTGTGAAAGTATATAGGAACGCTAATCGATAACCTGTGGGTACTAAAAAGTGTGCCTGCCCGGCAGCGTGGCGTTTTTCCACTCTTTGTCCTATTTTTTTTTTTTTTTCGTCATAAAGTAAGTGACCCGGCCATCATTATATTCTTGCGATCGAAATCGGGTCTTTGCTTTAGAATTTCTTATAAATTTTTCAGTATATCCGAAAAACCAGAACCTAGAGACCCTTTAGGCATTCTAAAGAGTTGGCGACCCTTATTTGCTAACATAACAAAGTTTATTTTTTAATGCACTTTGAACTTTTGAAAGAAGATAAGAGCAGAATAAGATAAGTACTCACAAATAGTTGAAAAATAACATGTACCATCCGCAAAAAAATGAAGAAAATGTATTTTACTAGTTAAATTTAAGTTGATAAAATCTTTTTGTGACATTTGTTTTCCAGAATTTTCTTTCTGCAGATTTGAGCTGATGTAATTTTTTTACAGTTGTCTTTCTTGATGTGAACTACTTCATAAAAAGATTCAGAGGTTATAAGACATAATCTAAACTAGCAGAATTCATAATGGTATTAAAAAGGCTTAAAACTGCTTGCATTTTCTGACTGGAAATTCCTACTGACAATAAAAGAAACTTATTTTGATTTGTTTTGCTAATTTAAAGTTTCCTATCAGTTTAATTTTTATTTCGTTACGTTTTTAGGTAAACATTTCCAAATATCAAAAATTCATCAACCAAATTTTAAAGAAAGTAAACTGGTAGCTAAATGGTTATAGGTTTTGTTTTCAAGCCAAGTTGGTTGCCGATTGGTTAGCGCTGTAGCCTTCAGTTCAACAGCTCATGGTTTGAATTCTACCTTATACTTGGATGTTTAAAGTGATTCGGAATCCATTTTAAGCCGTAAGTCCCAGTCTAAAGTGACTGTTGAGTGCCAAACGAACCAAACCAAACTTTATATTTGATTAAAGGGCTCATGAGTTAATTTCCCACATTACCATAAATGTGATTGGAGTTCGGATTCTTCTTTAAATTATCAAATTTGCCTTCGTGTGTAGTAAGTGGTCGAAGAGCAATAACCAAATCAACTAGTTCACAGGGAATAGGCAAAACTTTTTTAAATCTATAAAAAATATTGTCTGCCCACCGAATTTTTGTCTACATTAAATTAGGAACAGCTGCATTGGAATAAAATGAAGTATAGATCAAGTGTTGATCTTTGAATGTTTGATTTAGGTATTTTAATTGCAACGTTTGTAATTTAAACCGAAACAATAATATGCATACAATTTCGAAATCATTCGCTTTAAAAATGGAGACGCATGGTTCTTCCTCGCCTTTCAAAATGTCCATCTATTCGCACAGAGTGTAGAAAAATGATTAGTATCAGATTTTCCTTCTGAATTTTTAAAACATTTTATTTGTAATGCCCGACTACAAAAATATTTCCTTTTTCTCACTTCAATGTTTTGAAATGATGGCAACTTCAGCACCCAGCTCATGTGCCATCGTTGCTCGAAAAAGTGGGTGGGTCTTCGTCATTCAGAAACGGGCTAAACAGAAGATCCCTAGATTTGGCCTACCCTTCCCAATGATTTCAATTCACATGGAGGGTATTGAAACCACGATCTATTCTATGAACCCCAGCTACCATTAGTGAACACACAATGGATCTTTAAGTCGGTATTCGAACTCTCTATCTTCCAGATAACGCGAACGGACGCCCTAACTAACCAGGCCTCTATGACTTCATTTATACAATATAGTTTCTTTAAATAATAGCGATATTATCTATTTTTTGATTTTTTGCTGAAAAATTGTTTCTGCCACTGTATTAAACGTGTTTTTTATTTTCCTTATGCGCAACTAGTCATGAATGCATCGGAATGCAAATGAAAGGAATTCCATTTTTAATATTAAATAAATTGAAATTAAAAGAAAATTTCGAATGTTCCACATTTTATTCGATTTGTTTTTAGCTGGTTCTATGCATAAGACTTCATTTCGTGGTACAAAGCACTATTTTTATAAAGATAAGTAAATAATAAATACCATTAAAAATAGCAAATACCGTTAAAAATGGTAAATATTTTTTTCCAGGTCTCAAATTTTTATCGAAAACTTAAATTTTTGAAGTGGCATGCAAAAACAAGAAGATTTAGTCTTCTATTTAAAATTAATCAGTTAATCTTTAGTTTCTGATAGTTTTGCTTAAATTTTCATTTTATTTCCTTCCTCTGCTAAATTTTCCTATTTTGGCCGTAATATAATTAGAAATTCTGCGGTGATCCATTCAGCAATTCATCATTTAAAAATAAAATAATGGTAGCGCAGAATTTCGGTTGTCTTGGCTACAGACTAGGATACAGTGAGAGAAATGACAGATTTTCTGGATTCGGTTGAACGATATTGTCAACCTTGACGAATTGCTGGTATTCGCGAAGACTGAACTATCTGGTGTTAGCAAATTGAAAAAGAAATAAAGTGCCATCATAGAGTTTCGGATACGAAATTGATTTATTCATTTGGAATGCACGTAATTATGTTAGACCACGTAACGTGGGCAATTGTTTAAAATGATGACATTGGAGCCTATTTATCTCAATCAAATCCCTTGTGCATACAGCGATGCAACATTTCGCATACAGTAACGTTCTCCTCTCTGTTTCTCTTTAGTGATTAACACTGTGGTTGAAGGTGCTCATTTCCTTTTGGACCTAGATTCGGGCATTTGTGAACCATGTTTCCTTCTAATGTTGATGCGGAAATCCATTTTTCAATGTCTTCAAAACGTTTCATTTTTTCCGCCTGCCATAAAAATTTCGTAAGCAAAATTAGAATAATTAGAGAAATCAGCTTTTTTAGCTGTAATCATGACAATCGTGATTGCTTACATAAGCATGAATTGCATTAGTAAAAAATTATAGAGATTAAAAGAAAGTGTTATTATTAAGCTGAATAGTTAGCCCACTATTAGACCTGACGAGCAGAATTGTTAGCGCTCTGCTATCGGTTCAACCTGTGAATTCAATTCCCAACTTGGCCGTGGATGCTTTTAATGGTTTGGAAACTATTTTAAACCTTAGGTTCCAGTCCATTTTGTCCTAGTACTTAAAAGGCCTAAGGTTAGTGCTCTGTCTTATTCAACAGTTTGTGGGTTCTATTCCAACTTTAGAACTGATGCTTGAGTGGTTGTAGTGATTTAGAATCTACTTTTATTAAAAGTAATGGTCTGATTAACCCTTGTGCACAAAAAATATCCGTTGACAGACAAAGCAAACCTAGAGATCAAAAATCCGTTAACCAACTTCAGGCTTTGAGTTCGATTTTCATCACAGTTGGATGTTTGTAGTTATTTGAATCCACTAAAAATGTTTGTCTGAGAAAATTGAAAGCTAAAGAATATTATTTGAAAAAAAGATTGTATATATTAAAGTCTAATATCTTCTAGAATTGTTCTCTATGTGGTTGGGAAGACTTCGTAAATATTGTTAAGCCTATAACTGAAATTATTGGTTTCAGTTGTCGATTTTGATCACGAAGTTTCAGTTCAATAGCTCTATAAATTTATTCCTCCTTCGGTGTAGATGCTTAGCTGTGTTCGGAATCTCTAGATAAAAGTTATAAATTGCAAAATCCGCCATTGGGTGCTTAAAAAGAAAAGAAAAAGAGCTTTAAGTAATAATTCGTGCTAAATGTAAGTTTCTTACATTTTTAAAAATTTAATATGAAGGTAAAAAAAAGCAGAATAAATTTATTAAGAACTAATAAAAGCTTCTGAATTCATTTCTGCTTTGAGAAACGCTCAATAATTTATATTAGTAAACTCTTAATGCATCATTTTTTTTTCCTTTCAGCAAAAAATATTTGAAACCCTATTGCTTTAGGAAATTTTTCGTAAGCGATTTAGAAATTGTTTCTTAAATGATCAAAATATCAAGAGTTTTCATCTACAGTCTTCATACATTAGTATTCTCCATAGCAACCAC
>JAPDSC010002896.1:968-13058 GCA_026290005.1 Latrodectus geometricus
CAAAGTAGAGGATCAGCTTTTATGGAAGAATAAAAAAAAAAAAAAAAATGAAGCCAAAATTATGAGTGAGTGATAAAATGTTATTATTTATGTTTTAGAGAATAACTTATAATAATCAAGATGAAATCTTAATTTTGCATTTTAAAATTTGGACTTTACTTACCCTTATAATTTTTTCCGCCTTTAATAATTTCGGTTAATTCCCAGTGAACGGTACGCATATATACAACGGTAATCATATATACAATTATAATTAATTGTATATAATAATGTATAAAATTATATTATTTGTATAAAATAATATAATTTTATATTATATAATGATATTAATTGTATATTCTATAATTATATTAATTGTATAAAAATAGCGTACCGTACACTGGGATACAGCCAATAATTTCTTTTTATCCCTTTTAAGTTATAAGTATGATGCTTTTTGTTTTTCGTGTTTGGAATTTTATATTGTTAAACTGGCTGATTGTGTATGTGTGTATTATAAAATTAATTCCATATTCTTTTGTTGGTTAAATTGCACTTTAGTTCCCCTACATCACCAACTCGCGAATTTGATGCGCTTTTTCACTCATGCTCATTAATTATCCTTTTGTTTTAGTCTTTTCATTGGTCGCTAATTAAGTTTCACTTTGAAATAGCCGTAGAATTTTCGCCATGGCATCGGCGATTTTGAAAACGCGCCAAGTAGGGGACCTAAAGCGCATTTTCACCTATTAAGGACTTTTTCTACAACGGATATAGATATTCATTTGCATTATGTCGAAAAATTGTCATCAGTGTTTTGAATCTTAGGTTAAAATGTGCTTTAGGTCCTTGGCATGAATAATTTTAGTTGGTTATAAATTTTGTCATTCTTGGTAATCCTACTTTGATACACTAGATACGATAAACGTAACGATTTCTAGAATTCTTATTTTGCCATTTCGTTCTGTCTGGACGCTTTTTTTTCCCGTTTGTCACCAAAGGTATGGGACCTTTGGTGACAAATTGAATCCTGTCTCCTAGGATTGTACCATTAATTTAATTCATTTAATGTTAATTGAAAATTTTATTTTGTAAAAATATTTTTTTTTATTTAAAATGTTTGGAAAAAACAGAAAGTTAATGATGGAAAAAGCAGAAATTTTGTGATTTTTTGTTACGCATAGTAATGCCATTTGGCGACTTTATAATTTGCACCGTGAAATGAAGAAGTACCCATTTTCATACTATATTATTGACTCAATACATTCTTCAGGAAATTCTAATTATTATTCATTTTAGCACAAACGAATAGCAGTTTATTTATCATTCAAGTTTTCTCAAATTCTTGAAAGCAAATAAAAACTTTGAAGAATTTATTAGATACACTTAAACTTTTTAATAAGAAATCGTTAGGAAATCAAACTTACATCTAATTTTAATTTATCTATAATAATAAAAGCAAGTGTAATGTGTCTGTCTGTCCATTTGTCTGACCGAGCTCTCCAGCCAAATCTATCGCATGCAGGGACCTGGAATTTTTTACACGGAAGCACAAAGGGGCTGGCCACCAGACCTCGAAGCCCGATTTTCGAATTAGAAAAATTTTAAAAAAATTATTTATAAAACTTCTTCTCGAGATCGCTGCTCGCCGATAGCTGATTCCGGGGTTATAGATAGATAATAAAAGCAAGTGTAATGTGTCTGTGTAATGTGCAAGTGTAATGTGTCCGGATTATTATAGTTATAGATATTATAGATAGATAATAAAAGCAAGTGTAATGTGTCTGTCTGTCTGCCTGTCTGTCCATTTGTCTGACCGAGCTCTCCAGCCAAATCTATCGCACGCAGGGACCTGGAATTTTTTACACGGAAGCACTAAGGGGCTGGCCACCAGACCTCGAAGCCCGATTTTCGATTTTTGAATTAGAAAAATTTAAAAAAAATTATTTATAAAACTTCTTCTCGAGATCGCTGCTCACCGATAGCTGATTCCGGGGTTGTACCAGCTCCTTTTGAGAAACAATTCTGGCGACCATCTTTTGGAAAATTTTCCGTTTAAAATATTTAGGATATATTGTTCCTTTTTATCGACGGGGAATGTTGTGTGTGTGGGGGGGGGAGAGAGACAGTCTACATGTCCTACATTACTATTCCTGCGCTATTCACTTATCTGCATTTTCTAAATGCACGGGCAATGCCGGGCGGGTACAGCTAGTTAAATATAAACTGAGCCAGGTTACAAATTAAATGCAAAAATATCAGTATCCTTAGCTTGATAATCGGCTTCACACTGATTTGTGTAAGAAGCGATCATGAAAGATCTTTTGTATAATTTTGTCACAAACTTTTATTAAATTCTATTCCAAGTAAAGAGACCTCAGTGAATATTTGTATTCATTCCAATGCATCTTTTATCTTTTTAATTTGTTAACACGAAAAATAATATTTTAAACTTACAGAAAGTTAGCCAACAAATGAACACATTATATTTTACTTAAATAATAAGTCCGCATTCAAAAATTTTTATTTTATTTTAATCCATGAAATTTTTAAAATATTTTGTATTAATATTATTTATTTATTTTTTTAATTACAATAACTTCTGGATTTTTTTCTGTAAAATGATTAACTGAATATTTGATAATTGTATAAGAAATTAGTGAAGTTCAGAATGATTAATATTTTAAATCAGTGTTTCTCAACCTTTTAGTATTCACGGCCCAATTTTCAATCATAATTTTCATCGCGCCCCCCCTCCCCACCGCATACAATAAAATATATACAATAATAATGTATTTTGAGTATTTTGGCGCTAAACCTACACTACAACCTTAATTTTAAAATTTACAAATTACCAAGAATACCGAAATTTATTGACATTTTGCAACACCGATCCTCAGCATTGAAAAAACAAGAATCCTATGCTTTTTTATTGCTCTTGCGTCCCACCATGTCGGGCATTCTCACGGTTTCGCGAGAAGTTTTGATTTGTCTGGAATTTGTCTGGTCAGCAAAAAATTAAGATAGGAGCGTGCGCAGATGTGAACAAATGTTTTCTCATAGGGAGAAGGAGAAAGTTCTATGACGAGAATTTCAATTCCAGACAATCTCATTTGAGTCGATCCTTCTATCGCTATTGAATCTATTCTGAATGCGTATATTATATATATTTTCGTGTAATTGCAATTCACCGTATTAAATATTCATGGCAGTAGACTTATGCAGAATCATGGATAAATTTTTAAGCGGTCGTAAGCGAGCTTTAGACGATAGACAAGCATCAACAAGTACACAGATGAGCATGCTTCCGAAAATAAAACCAAGAAAATATTCTCAAGAATACTTAAATTTTGGGTTCAATAGTACTGAAGTAAATGAAGAAGAAAGGCCCCTGTGTATCATTTGCTCAAAAATGTTGGCGGCAGACAGCATGAAACCTAACAAATTTAAACGACATTTGGAAACGCTTCATAGTGAGTACGTAAACAAACCCAGAGAATTCTTCGAATTAAAATTAAAATCATAAGAAAAGCAAAAATCATTGTTTAAAAAAACTTTGTCTGTGAATGAAAAAGCTTTAATTGCCTCTTACAAAGTTTCATATAAAATAGCCAGATGTTAAAAGCCTCACACCATTGGTGAAGAGCTTATTTTGCCAGCCGCGATTGATATTGTAGAAATTATGTTTGGAGATAATTTTGCAAAACAAATGCAGTCTATACCTCTTTCAAATGATACTGTTGCCCGTCGAATTGCTGATATAGCTGAAGATGTAGAGTGTCAGCTTTTGTCGAAGTTGAGTAACAAATTGTTTTCAATACAACTCGATGAGGCAACAGATAGTAATAAAAATGCTCATTTCATTGCCTATGTTAGATTTTGTGATGATTTGTCAGTAGTAAAAGAATTACTTTTCTGCAAACCAATAGAACTCAAAGCAACAGCACTCGCTTTATTTGCTATCTTAAATGATTTTATGAACGAGGCAAACATAGAATGGAAAAATTGCGTCGGAATATGCACGGATGGTGCTCGTTCTATGTCAGGAAGATTCCAAAGTATTCAAGCACTTGTGAAACAAAAATCGCCACAGTGCATTTGGACACATTGCATGATCCACAGAGAAGCTTTGGCTTCCAAAGAAATGAGTCCTGGTTTGAATATTGTGTTAACTATGGTTGTAACAGTAGTAAATTATATAAAAATGAGACCCCTGAAATCAAGAATCTTTTCCGCACTTTGTAAAGTCATGGGTGCAGTACATTCAGCGTTACTATTTTATTGCGAGGCTAGATGGTTATCACGAGGGAAATTTTTGCAACGTGTTTATGAATTAAGAGAAGAAATCACCGTTTTCCTAGAAGAGGAAAACAGACCGGAAGCTGAGAATTTTTGCGATAGCTTATTTGTGTTGAAATTGAGCTACATGGTCGACATATTCAAGAAATTAAATAACTTGAATCTAATAACTTGGAGCAAATACACATATATTGGATATGAGTGATAAAGTTAATGCTTTTTGTAGGAAATTGGAATTGTGGAGCAGAAATTTAAAGCAAGAAAACTTAACAATGTTTGGAAATTTGAATGATTGTATTAAAACTTACAAGGCGGAAGAACAACATGGTAAAAGTTGTTTTTGTAACCATTGAAAATCATTTAGCAATGCTAGCAAAGAATTTTAAAAAGTACTTTCTTGCTGACGATAAACTGATATCAAGTTACAAGTGGGTGAGGGATCCATTTCAAAATACTCCCAAAGGACTCTCAATCGAAGAGGAAGAAACCTTCATAGACTTCACGGCAAGCGGCGAAACCAAAAGACAATTTAGTAATAAATCACTCTTGAATTTTGAGCAGGAGTGGATGATGAGTTTTCTGCACTAAAAACAAGGGCATTTCGCATTCTACTACCATTTTTAACATCTTACATTTGTGAAACTGGATTTTCTGCGGTGGCTTCTTTGAAGACAAAATAAAATCTCAGATAAATATAGAAAAAGAACTGAGAGTGTCTCTTTCTAATATTAAACCCTCCTTCGAAAAACTTTGCTCTGAAGGACAGGCCCAAGGATGTCACTAATAATTATTAAATCTGTTTTTAATTTAGTAAGTTGTTTTAATTTAATAAGTTAATTATTAAATATGTCGAAATGTATTTTGTTTTGTATGTGTGTGTGTGTTCTTTCCTTTCAGTTATTTTATCAATTTTTTTAAATAACATTTTCTCTTGGATATGCTCGCGCCCCCCCCCCATTAGTGTGCTCGCAACCCCCTAGAGGGGCGCGCCCCACAGGTTGAGAATCACTGTTTTAAATAATATATATGTTAAGAAGAAAAAATTTTAAATAAAGCATTGGTATTTAAATATAAAAAAATAAAGATCAGAATATAGAAAAATGAGAATCGTAGTTCATTAAACAAAAAGTTTACAAAATATTGTAGTTAGGGAAGATGCATAGGGAATTTTTGAGACAAGAGGGCAATTTATTATTTATTTTGAGAAACACAATGTAACCGCAACATATAATGAAAAGTTGGTCATTGCAAAAATATTATCGTGCTATATAAGTTTCGGTCATGTTCCATTCGTCATAGAACATACGTTTCGGTGGGATAAAACGTTTTCGAACATTTAGCTGTCAAAAGTTTGAAATTGAAATCTATTGAAAAGAGGAATTTTTTAAATATGTCTACTAAAACTTACAATCAAACACAGTGATTATTATGTTTGGTTACTGAGATTTCTTTACTGTGATTTAATCCAATGATTTCTTTCGTTTTGGAAAGTGAACTTGAAATACATGCTGTCCATTTCAAATTGATATTTCTTACAAAGTTCAATACTTTCAAAAAATCATTTATTACGATTTCTCAGAGATTTTAACATTGTTAAGAGGCAATTAAGTAAAATCATCAGGGTAGATCAACAAAAATAAGCCATCAAAGTAATCATTTTGTAAAGTTTTTAAAGAATTATTTACTACGAAAATATAAATAATTTTTCTAATATTTTTTCAGTTTATAAATATCTAGATAAAAGCAAAATGTTCTGGCTTGATATTATAATTTAAAGAAATTTCTCTGGATGAAATGATTTTGTCTACAGAAATAAGAAGACTTCAGAAACATGGATTTTACATTTTATTCTACCAACTCACATTTAATGAGTTTCACATTTTATTCGAGAAAAAGGAATTTCAGTTTCTGGTGAAATAAAATTGATACAATTTTTTTTTATCTCTCTAACTTTATAAAGCAAATAATTACAGAATTTAAAATTGTAAAATATTATAAATTTGTTTATATATTGATATTAATACAATTCACATTGTAACCATTTAAAGTTGAGTATTTTGAAGTAATCCTGTGTGAATCAATGTTATTCATTACTCAAAGTACGCCATATTTTATTCATTTTCTAAGAAATGTGAATTATTTTAATTTAATGATTTTAATCTATCAAACAAATGAAAACTCTTTTTTGAGCAGAATAATAGTTGAAGAAACTTTTCTATTAGAAATTTAATATACATATAGACTGAATTTTTTAAAATCTTTCTTTTCAATGAGACTTTAATTATTTTTTTTAAATTAAGTTTATATAGTTTGAAGTTTAATAAATATATGAGATTTTACTTCAGAATAGTTACAGAGTTTTCATTTGCTCAAAACAAAAGCTCATATCTGAAGAAAAATTTAAGCTTTTTTCATATACGAGCTTTTGTTTTGATTTGAAATTTCACTTTTCAATTCTAATTTAGATTTTTCTAAAAGTTTTTTAAATAATATTGGTAATTTTAATATTTATTTATTAATCTAAATTGCATAGTAAAAAATTTACATGTATTTAATATACTTATATTGAAATTGTCTGTTTCTAATGATAATTTTTAATTATACCCAATAAAATATTTTTAAAGCAATATCAAAATTAAGTGAAAATTCTTATTTAATTTTTTAAAAAAATTTTGCATTTTGTAAGTTTACATTATTTCTAAAATAAATACATTAGCAACACAAAAAGTTTTAAATATATCTCAGCAATTAAAAACCTCTGCCTCAGTGAATTCTTTTGAAAATCAAGCAACAGTCGATCACTCTTAGTTCTTCAGCAACGTGATAAAAGAATTTGATAAAAATACACTGTTATATTCAAATTAAATAAATAATCTTGTTATATGAAAAAATAATGTTGTATATTTCGTTGAATAAAATGTAACTGAAAATGTGGATAACACGGAATTTGCAAATGTTTAGTTTTATAAAATAATAATTTAAATTACGTCACACTTTTAAGCAATTTCAGGTAATTTTTGATTTCTGTAAATTTCATTTCTAATAAATTGAAACAGGATAGAGAACAAAGAGAAAGCCCATGAAAAAGTTTTTCGTTTGAGAGAAAGAAAGATACATATTTAGGTATGCGAATAGATAACGTAATCAATAGATTTAATTTTCTACAAAATTTATACTCATATGGAGATTTCATCGCTACAAAATATATTTTAATGGACAGAGATTAAAGAAAAATGCTGATTAAATTTTAAAAGAATTCACTCAATGTTTATAACCAAGATCAGAAATCTAATGAATATGATTTACGTCATCAAGTTTCTGAAAATATAAATTTATAGCAATAGGTATTTACATTAATTTGTCAAGATAGTTAAATAGTTTGTCAAAAAGCTGTTAACAAATAATTAAAAATAATCCCATATTGATATATTACTACTAAATTTGTTACAAATTCTTATGCGAAATATTGAAATTTAAAATTTGAATATGAAATAATTAAGTTAAATGATATTCTATGATTATTTAACCTAGATAACTTTATATATGCAATATGAACTCCATATATTAAGGTATTTGCTAACTAAACATATCAATTCAAATTTTCTGTTAATTTCTTTCTTTATAAAAAAAAGTACCAAAAACATTTTGCCACCTAATAATTATAGATGAGTATATTTCATTAAAAATGCAAAAATTCTTAATTTTTATTCAAGTTTCAAAAAAAATGTTTAGATTATAAAAAATGTATTATGATTTAAATTACGAAGATTTTCCTATGGTTAATTTTTAAATTGAATTCATATTTTTATTTAGAATGTAACATTTTCAGTATTTTTTTTCTATACGTCATTATAACACTGCCAAAATATACGACATAAATATATGATTAAATTTGAATATTTATATAAATAAAAATATTGATGAATATAACTATAATTATAATACATTTATAATAATTATAGTAATTAATTTAAACTCTAATAAATCTATTAATGAATACTTCAATGTATGATAATGAAAAAAGTGAAAAGAACAAACGCTTGAAAATTTGTTCTGTTTAATTCAGCACTTATAACTTATCCGCTAATTAATTTAATTTTAAAATAAAATTCTAATTTAAATGAAGATACATGCGATAGAAAACACAATGTAATATTTATTTAATATTTAAAGCAGTCCGTATTAGAGATATAGAAGATTTTATCACATAATATATATTTTAAAACACATATAAGGAAAATATGAATGTATGTTAATTTACTGTCAGCAATATAGTATTTTTTTTAAATATTTATCATATTTTAATATTTCGGTTGTACATGTAAGTCAGAAAAAACCATGTTTCCACTTTTAGCTTCTAATTTAGAGCTTGATTTTACGTATTGATCTACAGTTAAAATAATATTCCATGAAAATAATCTCTATAATTTATATATAGCTGTTTATGTAAACCTTTTTCCGAGGCTTTTAAGCAAAATGTTTGTTTGCTGGCATTGTTGTTCCTGGTGTAGTAAATATGCAGATTATAAACAGTGGAATTGCATTAGAAAAAAATTATATATTACCAATACTAACAAGAGTTAAAAATTATCCACTTTATCATGGTATAATTTGAAAATGTAACCTTTTATAGAAACCCTTAAATAATATTACTATATGGGAATAATATCACTGTTAATAAAAGAGTCATCTTAATAAAAACACAATAAAAATTTATTTTTCCTGAGAAAACTTAATCGATTTTTAGTATTTCAGATATACAGCACACATTTAAAAATAGTTAAAATTGAAACATTTATATGAAATTATATTGAAAATAGATTCTTATATGAACATTAGTGTTAGAATTCAAAGTACATCGTATAATATTTCAACAATTCCAGAAAAAAAAATTGAGATGATAAAATATTTCACAGGGAATTTTTTTCAATTGTTATCTCGTTTTGTAATGTGCATAACTCCAGCAACATGTTCACCATCACAACATGTTCCGTCCTCTTTTGGAACTATTAGGAGACTCTTCTGTTTCGCCATCTTCAATGAGCCTTTTCCTTTGCTTAGTCGGTCTGACATTTGATGGTCCGGGATTGGAATTATGAGGGTCATCAGCTTCCTCGGAGACCGAAGATATTCGGAGGCCTTCTTCAAATAAATTTTCAATCCAGAACACAAATATGGCTTCATCTTCTAAATTCGATTCATTTATTCCACGACTCGTTTGCCGCCTGTTCCCAACAAATAAGGAGAAATTTTCAAAGAAAAAATCATCGAACAGTGAATCATCTGTTGGCCGATCACCTCGCTCACGTAATTCTGAATAAAGGAAACAAAAATATAATAATAGAAAATCTTATAAAAGAAAAACATTTATACATATTTTTGAGATGTTAAAATTTTTAAACGAATTAATATGTTAATAATAAAACTAATCTTGAGATATTGTCTTACGAAAATATTTCTTTTATATTTAAGGGATTTTGAAACTATTTTTCTAATTTAAATAATCTTTTTATATGGTTGAAATAATATTATTTATATTAAAAAATAATGGATATTGCTTATCAAAAATCAATTTCAAAATAAAGGATTTGAGCATTTGATACTTTTAAAAATGGCTTAAGAAATTCTTATATTCGAAAATTATGTGAGGATGATTCTTTTTTTCTAGTACTGAATTTAAAATTAGAATACAACATACTTTACTAACTAATTTTATTATCAATTCTTTTATAATTTAAATAAAAATATTCGTAAATAATCAATTTTATACAATCATGAACGTTAAAGCATTCATTCTCGTAATAAAATGTTTAAGTTAAAATAAGACATTTTCTTGCATAATAATTGCAAAATAGGAATGCTGTGGGAAAAAATAACAAAAGATCTCTAAAAGCTATTAATTTTCCTTTTTGATTAAAATTTAAAATTTTGCTGAAACACAATCAAAAAGCAACTGTCGCTTTAATCACTTTCTAAACTCAAATACTAAGATCATTATATATTTATTTGCAAAATTGATTTTCTTATATTTATTATATTAAAAATGTGAAATCAACATACCTGTCACCACGTTATGAGGTAAAAATTTAAAGGCCTCTCCGATTCTGCTCTGCGGTGAAACAAACTTCTTTGCAGCCGCAGCTTGATGATCGCATCTTCGTGTACTACATAAAGGCTGATCTCCAATCCATCTATAAGAAAATAAATTTTTGTTACATAGAATGAATTTTTTAAAAATATGAATACCCGAAATATTAACTTTTTGGAGTGTAACTATAAGAAAAATATGATTTCAATGTGTTTTTATAGATATTGATTAATATTTTCTTTGCAACGTCGATTTATTTAATTGAAATTGTTTATATATTTATTGAGCTTATTTGATAAAGATTGTGCGATAAAAGTAATACAGAAAAACTTTCTTACAATGATAAAAATATATTATTAAAAATTGTTTTAAAAACGAAATACATAATATTTCTTTTAATGTTTCATCAAAAAATATGAGATTTGTTTTCGGCTTGAAATTTATTTCTTACATGTTTAATATATGTCTTATATAAACTGATTTTTTTCCTATATAAAGTTCTTTATGTATATATTCATATAGTGTAGACAGAAATTAGTGACAAATAAGTTTAAAGATTAAGACTTATTTTTTTTATTTCACGAACAACTATATTTAAGAACTAGCTTACTGTTCCCTATGAGCACGTAAAAATGATTGTATACTGCATAATATTTAATGTCTACTGTATATATTTGATATAAAAAGTTAGATATTTTGTTTGGAATTATTCATTCAAATTAAAAACATATTTAAAAGAATTCCAGTGCGAGATTTTCTCCAAGATCTAAAAACTAGCTCTTCTCCAATAATTTTAATTAACACTTCTTAACCCAATTAACACTTTTGTTTTATAAATATATTGTTTTTCTTATAATTTTTATTATATAAAAGCAATGCGGCATGATTGCATCTCGCGGGAAAGACGCAGCAACTGAAACAGACGGAGATTGAGGAATGGGCACTCTTACCGCAAGAACTGCTTTACAATCTGGTGCTAAGTAAAGGGAGAAGGTGCGAAGCAACCATGATGTGTTTCATGTTTGAATTTGATCTCCTAGATGATTTCGCGTGAATTTATGACAGAAGAAACACCTGTTGCTTAAGATTTACACACTAGTGTATGATAAAAATATTAATGAATACTTGAATGTATGATAATAAAAAAAAGTGAAAAGAGCAAACGCTTGAAAATTTGTTTTGTTTAATTCAGCAAATATAACTTATCCGCTAATTAATTTTACACCAATTTAAATGAAGATACATGCGATGGAAAAGACTGTGTAATATTTTTTTAATATTTAAAGCATTCCGTATAAGAGATATAGAAGATTTTATAACATTTAAGTTCTTAATTTAATTCCTAAATATTTTTTGTATTAAATACTTAGTTTATTTGAGCAGCGCCATACACAACACTTAAAAAACAAAAAGTAATAGTAATCTAACTAAATTGAAGCAAAAGTATTGCTTTTAAATACGTAAAAACTATTGTTTGTACTAATAAAATTGTATATATATGAAAACAATTTCATTCAATTTTCATTTGCCATTTTTATCATCAAAATTTTTCACTCTCTTAATTAATAGCAGAGGAGCTTGGACCAAAGTTTGTATTGGAGAAATGATAATCTTTTTTATTGTTGATAAAACTTCAAATTGATCTCATCAAAATTGTTGATAAAACTGCATTAGATCTCTCAAATTTATTAATTTTTCTCAATCATAATTATATTCCATTTATA
>JAPDSC010002901.1:0-25189 GCA_026290005.1 Latrodectus geometricus
GTAACTGGAAATGAAATTGTAGAATCCTCTTGTATTGCTTGAACTTTGAGGTAAAAGAGGTTTCCAATACGCATTAAGCGTTGATGGTTTAATTTCCGTGCAAACGATGACACGGTTCTAATATAATCTAAAATAGAAAATTCCACCCACACTTGAGTAAGAGTTTTATTTTCACTACTTTCTAATATGTCAAAAATGGTTTGGAAAAGTTGCGTAAGTAGTACATTTTTAAAGTTTGAATGACTCCTTGGTTCAAAGGTTGTTTTAATGACGTGCCGTTTGGAGGAAGGAAGACAATTTTCACATTAGGATGATCCTGTTCTATGTTGCAGCAGCCAGCATTATCAAGAACCAATAAAACTTAGAAATACAATTTTTTTTCCATTTAGAAATGAAGGGCCTAGATGGTATTTTTTTCCAATACAATGCCGTCTAATCGGCTTTAAAAATCTGATCAGGTGAATAACTTCCTTCATTGATAATTTTAGCTAGTTCCAGTTTATAATTTTCGATAAAACTTGATAGGCAACGTGCATCCTATCAATGTTACATTTGTTTTCCATTTGCATTTATCGGATTGACAGAATATTAAATTTCACAAGTTCTATAAGCCAGAAATTTGTCAGTACTATCAATTCTGATGTCAAATTGATGTAGTCAGAAAGACCAATATATTTTTCTGCTATCTTCATTCTATTTGTTAATGATCCAAAATCAACTGCATGTATATTAATTTTCTTTTTACTCAAGAATTTGGCTAAACATGTTTTGAGATATTTAATATTGTTGATAGCTTCTCACTACTCAAAATTTGAATACACATACTTCAACTAATTGCTTAAAATACCAAGATCAAGGTAATAACAAAAATTGCAGCATAAATCCTAACTATCTTCAATTTTCAGAATGGGAGTTCTGTTACTCTTCATTCCACATAAAAATACATTATTTTGTCACAATTAAGGTCTATAGCTTTATGAGGAAAATAGTTTTAGGAAGAATTTTGATTCAAACTTACACTAAATTTATATTTTGGCACAAGGAAGGCAAATGATATTAAAATACATCAAGAATTGCCAGTTCCAGAAAAAATATGAGAGATATTCCCTTAATTGTTTATGAAATGTATATCTGTTTTCGAGACATTATAATAAGATTTCACTATAAGCAAATGATCAAATTTAAGTATTTAAAAAATGTGTGAATTTAGTAATCACAAAAATTCTGTATATAGAAAACAGAGAACGTGTTAAATTATTTAATTTCTTAACTGTGAAGGATACAAAATTTTAATAAATTTTTATGGATATTTTATATTAATATATATCATAAATATAATTTAAAATCATTGAATAAATTTTAAGTTTCTTACAAATTCTGTGGAAAATGTAAAATTTCTTTCATCATAAAAACTAATATATTTTCATTTACAAATTTAATAATAACATTTCAAATGTGTTTTGATTTTCATATACTTCAATATCTAACAGCATCACTAAAGGTTATTTTTCAGCATTCTTGAAACAGAATATTGCAAATATGCATTATGTTATGACTTTTTTATTCCTTCTATGTGTCTTCGAAATAACATTTCAGTGAGTAAATTCTGATATTCAGATACAATATAAAAAAAAAATTCAAGCATAAAGAAGATGTTTCTAACTTGAGTAAATTTTATTGTTGTGGTAAAATAATAAAGTAAGATACTCATTTTCAATAACTTAACATTAACACAAAATTAACAGCTAAGTATTTTTATTTAATAGCTATCAGAAGAAAGAAATTAAATCATTTTACTACACTTCTTTTTAACAAAATCTTTCCTTAAATTTAACACTTTTTGCATTTTAAAGCAGTTATAGTTCAATGAAGGGAAAAATACTTAATGCAGAACTAATTTTATTATGTGATATTGACATGTTTTATATTAAATTATTAGAATACTATTATAAACAGCATAAATTTTCTGATTTTTAATTTTTAAACTTATTCTTCTTTGGATTGACAAATTTTTATACAAGAGGTACATTCAATTTGTGCAAAACAATACAAGAAATATTAAAAGATATTTAATAACATGGGATTCTTGTATAGAATGATATTTTTTTTTTTTTTTTTGATAATTAGAAACAGAAATCACTTGATACGAGGAATGTAAAATATTTATAAAATTTTTCACCAAAATTTCAACTGAACTTATTATATACTCTGAAATCTATTCTCAGGCAATTAAGCTAGCTTTTTATTTTTATATATATTTTTAAGATATAATAATTTTATCAAAACTCTATAGCTTGTACCTATTAAAGCAGAACCATTTCTTTAAATAATTTTGAAAATTATTTGATAATTTTATAAATATAGTGTTGATTTTTATAAGTATCTAGAATGACTAAAAGCAATTAATAATTCAACAGCAAATTAACTAGTTATTATAGCTATTTAAAATCATTAAAGTTTATCTGGGTAAACAAAAAAGCATTTCTGATTTTTTTTAAAAAGAAATGAAATAAACTAAATTTCCTGATATTAATTTTCAAAATAATTAAATTTCATATTTAGTGTAATAAAAAGTTACAATAGAGACTTTTAGAAATTTTTGATCTGAACATTCATAAAGTGAACTAGTACATTTTGGTTTCTACAGCTGAAAATGATTGATGGACTGCTGCAAGTCATTAAAATGTGATTGTCAGGTGGTCCAGGGTAAAGCATAAATATGCCCTATCAAGAATTATAGGCTTCTGTATTCTTGACTGGTTGGTTGGGTTTTGTGGCGCAAGGTCCAAAAAGGATGTCGCTTGGTTAACAACTGTCCTTCTTAACGGTAAAATGGATAATGTGGTGAGGTATGGGGAAATAGCGTGCAGTTTGTTCGCGACCTGCATGTTCCATGACTCCTGGCAAAGAGAATGTGTGAAACGTTTTACACCCTTTTCACATCAGAGAGCGGAACCGATGGTAAAATTTGATCTGATGCAGCAGCGCCGGCTCTCTAATTTCCATATAGACCTACATGATTTGATACCCAACAAAATAAAATTTCGTAACCCTTGCCAGCAAGGGATTCCAATACTCTGAATACATTGGACACAACAGGGCCTCTCAAAGTTTCCAAAACACTCGTGCTGTCAGTATGTATGCAAAACTGATGACAGTCATCTGTATTCACATGCTGAAGTGCATGGAAGATAGCTGTTGCTGCAGCAGTAAAGATAGAGCAGAACAAATGTGGGCTGTAACAATAACATGTATTTTTGATAAAACTACCACAGCCAACATGTCCTGCTGATTTGGATTCATCTGTGAATACAGGTTTGTACAATTTATACTGACAGTAACGAGAAGAAAAAAGCTGCTGGAAGACAATAAGTGTTGTGTCCGATTTAACATAATGACCAAAGGAATGGATAAAAATAAGTGTCGCGTTATACCAAGGTGGATGAGCAAAGTAGTTAGGTGACTCAATCTGCATATCACATAGATCAGTAAGTAAAGAATATATCTTTACTTGTGTGAAAAAAGATGGCACAAAATGCAAAGAATGCATCAGAACATATTCTCAGGGCAGAGCGATGAATAGTGTTCAACCTGCGTAAGACAGAAGACCCAGCAGACCCGTACACAACATACCTGTAGTCAATGGGGGATAAAATCAAAGATTGATAAACTAGGAGTTATGAGCGATCTGCACTCCAAGATGTATTTGATAACACCTTGAGGATGTTAAGCAATTGCTCACACTTCTTCCGCAGATATAAGATATGCTGAAGAAAAGTTACTTTTCGGTTGAAAATAACTCCAAGAAATTTTACCTCATTGATCACAGGTATTGGTGTATTGTTCATGTAAATAATTTGATCATTATTCAGGCTTGTCTTCCTGCAAAAGTGGACACAACTACTCTTGTAAGGAGACAGAGTAAGGCCATTCTCAGCATGCCATGCTGCTAATTTATTTACAGCAGTTTGTAAATGTCTCTAATAAATCGCATATTAGACACCTGACATGATATTTGCAGATCATCAACAAACAAAGTACTTTAAATAGATGAAGGTAAGTGATGGAGGATGCTACTTATGAATAAACTTAGAAGTGTGACGTTTAAAATAGAATGTTAAGTTCTTTATTAGAAAGCAATAAAACTTGTAAATGGTTGGAAGGATTATATTTCGTATAGTTTATTATGAACATGCCATTACATAAAGGTATCAAATATATTCCTTATGAAGTAATGTTTGGGATACTTTTAAAAGTAGATTTCAAAATATTTTCCTTCCCAAATGAAGAAGTGAAATATGTTAGAAATAATTCAGACTATAATTAAACATTTAACTCTTCTGATAAAACCAATAGTCAAATAGAAAATGATAAGAATCTGAACTTTAATATGAGCCACTAAAACATAACTTTACCTGTAATTTTGTGATTTTGACGGAGAATAAAGTTATCCATTTTAACCACAGATATTATAACTAGGCAAGAACAAGAAAGAAACTATAGAAAAAGTAACCAAGGAAAGTTTAAAAATCACAGGCATAAAGACGTTGAAAGTTTCAAATCTTAAATTTTCTTTGGGTAATATTGGTGACAGTGAAACTACAAGTAATAGATGTACTCAGAAGACTTGATCCAAAAAATTTAATAGAGATTATATTATAAATTCAAAACTGATACATTCATTTTTTAGGAACAAAACAAGGAAAATTTTATTTTGCTTTAAGATTTTCCAGATAAAGTAATATGCTTTAAGATAATGTTAGAAAATCATCCTCTGGAAAGCCAGTGATATTAATGTGTTTACAAGGGAGAGTGCAAATCTGGTAAAAAACAAAAGTCTGGAATACTGCAATGCCTAAATATTTTAATGTATATAAATAACTGAACCTAAGACATCAAATTTAAGTAGGGTACTAATCAATATTTAACTATAAATAATATTACTAATTATTATTATATAAATTAATTTTTTCTTTATTATTTTACAATTTTTATATGTATCTAAAGCAAAAATTCATTTTTTTAGATACATATAAAATAACAAGCTAAACTTTGTTTTACTTTAAATAATTTTGATCAATTTTATTTTTCAATACTTTTTATCCCAGATATATAATTTATGCTATTTTCCAATATTCTGTATAAAAATATCAACTGAAATGAAAATAGAAAATTGAAAGTTTTATTCTAAGTCATCATGTTGTTCTTCAAATTCTTAACAGTATTATTATTAATATAACTTGATTTTTTTTTATTTAAAATGTCATTTCTTTATAAATTAATAAAAATTTATCACATCCCCATGAGTTGGGGAAATGAGTGATAAATATTCAATAAGTCATCACATTTATCAAGTTTAGCAGGAGATAAAGAAAATTCACCAAATTTGTCTCTTTTACCATAATATATATATATATATACAAACACAGATACACAAATGAATATATAGATGCAGCATTTCTTGGTAGTCACTGTAGAATGTTGCTGTAATCATGCAGTGTAGTAAAGAACATCCTGAAATGGTAGAATTTCCAAGGTCATATGTTCATCCAATTTGTGTGGAATGAACAACAATTTCAACAACAGTGGGAAAATTTTAATAAACAAACCCTATGGTCAATAAAGTACCATTACTCAGCTGTTAAGACATTGTAAAAAAATGATAACAATTGTTGGCTAGGAATAGCCAAAATAACAAAATTTAATTACTCATATGATGGCTATTTTAAAAAGTAATGTCTTGCTTTATTGGGCATTTTAAAGAAATTTAAGAAACTTAAAAAATAAGGATTTAAAGGGAATTCAAAAGGTCTTGCGCGGCCTGTACAAGATGTTTCAGATTAAATAACACAAAAAGCACACAGTAATTCTTTTGATAAAACAGATCTACATGAAAATTATAAGCATAAGTCAGGGGAAAAATTAAGGGGGCCAGGACTACCAAGACATCTTGTGATCACTCTGATGATAGTTTTTTGTGGTTTTCATACTTAGAAATATATTTAACTCTCAAACATTACTGAAAGTGAGCATGTGACAAAATTTAAAAACTCACAACCCAGAAGTCTACCCACTGCTGTCCTATTTGGTACTCCAGTTTCTGCTATCCTTGCAAATTTAATTAAAAGACAACCAGCAGCATGAACTTTATTTAACAAAACATATTAAATGTAATAAATTATTAAGAATCAGGTTTTCCGGTGTTTAACATAGTTTGACCAAGAACAGTCCACAGAGAAAGTGCCAATAAGAAACATTATTCAGGTACTGACTGTACAACACAGCAGCAGAATGAAATCAAAGATTGCACCTTTCAACTAAGGTTTGGTTGGTTATTGCCCTACATTTTTTTAAAAAACCATTCAATTGAGGGATTAATCACTCTAATAATGTCTTAGAAATGCACTTAATTAATCTAGTTTTATACAAAGGGAAAATATTTAAAAAGCACAAGTGTTGGCCATAGCAGAGAAGTTTCATTTCTGAATACTGTGCTAAAATTCTATTGCCACATGTGGATTTTTTTTTTTTTTTTTTGTGTCCCCACATCAAAAATTATGATAATTAAGTTTACTAGAAGCATGAAAAGTAACTTTATCAATGAAAACTTTTAGTATGCTATTCTTTTTGTTCCATTCAATATGAAACATTACACAGTTCTTTATGTGTAATATAGGAATCAAGCAGAAAAAACACTTAAATTAATAACTCATGCCATACAAGAAAGCTTAAAAATTAATAAATATTTAGTATGTAAAGCATCTCATAAAATTAAAAAAGAGTAAGAAATATACTAACCACGACTTTTCCAATGATTGATGAAATTCACTTGATTCTACATACTCTGTCAACTCATTTTTAAATAAAGCTCTAGCAATGGGACGAATCTCTTCTGGAAACAAAAAATAATTTTCTTCGTCATCTGTAATTAAAAAGGAAAGAAATATATTGAAATTATTTATACAGTTGCCTCAGATGCTTCAAAAATATCAACATTTTTTAATAAATACTACTTGAAGACTAAAATGATTGACACTTTATGACTTACCTGCCAACTTTTAAAAATTCTTCAAACTTTTCACATGCTAAAATTTAACAGGTTTACAAAGAATGTTAAATTAGTTAAATTTTCCAATTGCTCATCTTTTAATTTTACATTTATTAAATTATAAAATCCTTAGTTAAATCAATGAAATTTTTTTATTTATGCTAATTTAAAGAAAAAGTTTATACATACATTGCAAGCAACATCAGTACTTTGCAAGACGCAATTCGCAGAAATATTTCAAACTTTTTATCATAAAAACAGTTTACTTAACAAAATTATATTACATGATTATTGAAATTTCTAATTTAATTAAGAAAAAATGACTATCTAAAACAATCAGTTGATAAAATAAAAATTCTACATTAAATATAAAAGTTCATAAAACGTTCCTTATTACATTTTTATGAGGAAATAATTTAATGGTAAAAGTAATTTAATAATTCTATCACTCAAACTTCACATGCAAGTATCTTAATTATCAAAAAGCAATTTTCTTACACAATTAACAAAACGGCGATTCACTGTACAATGAAGAAAAGTAGGCATGCCAATAATTGCGAAATTTTCAAAATTTAGGATTACACAAAACAAATAACTCACCAAGATCAAAAGATTCATCAGTATCTGACAAGTTATGTTCAGGCTCTTCACCGGAATTTAAGTCGTATGCAGATATGCACAATGGACCACTATCTGACATGTTATGTTCAAGCTCTTCATTGGAAGTTAAGTCGTATGAAGATATGCAAAATGCATCAGTATCTGTAATGTTATGTTCAGGCTCTTCATTGGAAGTTAAGTCGTATGTAGATATGCAAAATGCATCATTACTAAAAATATAATAGAAATCAATATTTTTTATAATATAAGCAAATTTTGGAATAACTTACAAGAAAAAAAAAAAAAACCCAAAGCACAATCTTATATAAAGAACTCAATATTATTCACTAATATTGAATGGAACAACTAAAATATAGATAAATAATATTTTTAGACTTTAGTCATATCTTGGAATGATCATATGAAAAAACAAAAACCTTTTGAAAAGGCACCTATGTAAACAAAAAGTCTTATTCTGATTGATGGAATGCATCACATTTGTCAAACTAATTTAAAATAGAAAGTTTAGATTGTTATTACAACATCCTTAGTTAATTTAAACAAATTAATGCTAATTTGAATTCATTGTAATAGTGCGTAGGATACATTGGGTGAGTGCAAAACTTATTACAGTTTTTATTACCCTTAAAAGCACAAACGTTAAATGAACATTACCTATGATCGTGTATTATCCTCATTAGTATCTATGAGCTTTTTCTGTTTTTCAGGCTACAGATTAATCACACAACAGTAAAAATCCCAGCTGTTTCAAGTTAAAAAATCTTGATTGGCAGTTTTCATAGCATCAAGATCAAAGATTTTCTGACTGAAGGAATTGTTCAACAAACAAAATAGGTGCATAAACAGTTGATATCAAATTAATAGAATAGGGAAGGTAAGGTAAAGCTTCCCAACCAAAAACCATTAAACTTTCGAGGCAATTACATCAGCATGTGGCGTGTGATCATGATGAAGGATAGCACTGATAACTGAGACCTGGATGCTTTACTAACAAATTTAATGAAGCCTAACTGTAGACAATAAAAAGCAGCATTGATTGTTTGGTCGAGTGGCAAGACCTCCCAGTGAATTACTCCTTACAATTTCAACACACCAGAACACCTGGGGATGAAATTCAGCTTTCAATCAAAGTTGCAGCAGGTGGATCAGAAAGGTGACAGTTCTGACAATTTACATTATGGAACAGAACTTACACCTTATTTCGTATCATAATTGTTATCAAGAACGAGCCATTTTTGTACAGGGAAAACAAGTAAGAAAAATTAGTTTTTTCTCATCCCAATGAACAGCTATCAGATTATATGGAAAACAACAAATCAATTTTCATGTAAAACCCAAGTTTACTAATTGACTCTCGATCATTGTTTAATGCAAGATGAAGATCTGCACTTACTCTTGCACAGTTGGGCAAGAGTAAGTCATAGATAACTAACATTGAAGTTTCTCAACCATAAAATTTTAAAAAAAAAATGAACAAAACATTAGATAATAAAAATAAATAAAAGGAAATTCATGATATACTTTTTAAAAATGTCATTCATAAATGGGCGTTAGAACTAATATAACATCTATGAGACCAACCAATACATAAAATCATGAGCGATCTACTGTAAGCATTGAAAATTGTTATATGACGAAACATTATTTATCCAACAAATATAATCACTTAATAAATCAATCGATAGATGAAAAAGAGGATTCATTTGTTGAAGAGAATAAAATATTTTTGCAATTCTTATTGACACAAAACACATTATGGTTGCACTTCGTGATTTGAGACTTTATAAATCATTCTTCATTACTAGCTTTTATAATTAAAATTAAGAAACATTATATTCAAAATAATTTGCAACATTATATTGGTCATAATTCGTAGAAAATTGAATTAATAAATAAGACAAGTATCCCGCTTTTATAATTTGTTAATATATAAGTAAGTAAATTAATATTTAAATTAAATTAAGTGTTAAATAGTCTTCCAGGTTGATTTCCAGCAAATTAAAACACATAATCTGCTATTTCAATAAATAATTGTTTTTTTAAAACTTACGAACCAAGTTAACATTAATCAATTTTTATTCATAAAATACTTACGGCAATAAGGAAAAATTTGATTTAGACATCTTCACATAAAGAGATTATCCTTTAGAAAATAAACAATATTTAATGTAAATTGTCTCCAAAAAAAGATTATTTTCACCTAATTAAGAGTTTTCGTTGACAATTCTATTAACTTCGCAAACACGCGGTTGAAACGTGTTGTCAACAGAAAGAAGTGTGTTGAGCGGTCTTTTACTTCACTTCAGATCATTAATGACTGAATAGGGATGGGAATAAATATTTTTAATCAGTATTTTGTATTCGGTATTTTAATGTAACAATCAGTAATCATTACTTTTTTTTTCAAATACTCGTTACTTTCTCTTGCAAAGTTAGTTCAAGTCCAGATATGTTTCAAGTACAGCTGAGTACGTGCCGGAGAATAAGGTACGGAAGTATCCCCGATCGGTTATTGATTCAATATCATATTCGCTAAAAATGTTCACGTTTCTAATATAGGCAGGGGCCATAGTCGCCATCCTAATGATTCTGTTTCCATGGAATTGAATTTTTCCAATGTGTCTTTGGGCCGCGTACCCCCATACCGGGGCTGCATATGTGGCAATAGGTCAAATAATTGTTTTATAAATTAGAAATTTGTTTTTGGTGCTAAGTTTGGACTTGCGCCCAATAAGACCGTGGAGTTGCGCCTTAACTTGTTTTAGCTTTTTCAAGGTTTCTTCGATGTGAGCTGACCAGGTCAGTCTCCTGTCGAGGGTTACCCCTAGGTACTTCACTTTGGGGGACCAAGGTATGTCGGTATTAAATAACTTTAATGTCGGAGTGGATTTTCTCTTAATACTGAAAAGTACAGCAACACACTATTGTGCGTTAACTGCAACCTTCCATTTATTAAACCAAGCTCTAATTTGGGGATGTAATCTCTAATTGGGGTGGCAACTCGGTTGTTATCTGTCCCCATGGACATGATCGCAGTATCATCAGCGAATATATATCTGGAGATGTTGGTCTGCGTAGGTAAGTCGGCCATGTAGACAAAGAAAAGCATGGGACCTAAGATGGAGTTCTGCGGGACGCCACTATGAATATTGGACCTTTAGGAGTAACTGCTATTGATTTTAATTTTAAAACACCTATTTTTAAGATAGTCATTTAGTAGGATAATTATGGGAGTCAGTATGTCAAATTTAATCAATTTATATAACAGGCCGTTAAACCATACCTTGTCAAAGGCCATTGCTATGTCTAGGAATAATGCTGCAGTTGCATTGTTGTTTCGGATATTTCCACTAATCATTTCAACTGCTCAAAGTAGTTGGTGTGTGGTAGAGTGTTTTTCTCTAAATCCAAACTGGTTATTATTTATTACATTGTTTGTATTTAGAGCTGATTCCAGTCTGACTTCAATGCAGTTTTCGAATAGCTTTGAGAGCACAGGTAACAAGCTTGTAGGTCTATAGGCCTTTGGGTCTTTAGGATTTTTTCCGTTTCCTTGAGAAATGGGAGAGATAGTTGCAATTTTCCAGAAACTTGGGAAATAATTTTTAGTAAGCATTAAATTAAAAAGTTTAGTTATTAGAAAGATTAATTTTAATGGGAGGTTTTCTAGCATTCCATTAGTTATTTTGTCATGCCCTGGGGCCTTTTTTGATTTAAGTTTATATATTTTATAACTTCTGAGGAAAGGAAAGTTAGTAGAGGGTCGTGGGATGGTGGGGAGAGCAGGAAGTTTTACACCTCTTTATTTATCTCTTGTGCCCTTGCGCTGTCAATTCTATTCGGGGAGAACCGGTCGCTCATGCTATCTGCTATGACGTCAGATTTCTCGCACTCTGTAAAATCTATTCTGTTGTTTCCAATCATTGGGGGGAAGTTTGATTTCTGTTTTTTAAGCGACCTGATTACTTTCCAATGCGAGCCGTCATCGGCTAAAGGAAGTAATATGATTATCCCACTGCTTACCTTTGAACATTCTAATTTCAGTTTCAAGGTTCTTATTGAATTTATAGTAATTATTTTTATCAACTAAATTTTTTGTTGCTTGCCATTTTTTCCGAAGCTTATTTCTTTGCTTGATTTTATCTTTAATTTCCGAACTTAGGAAGCAAATGTTGTTATTTAGATTCTTTTTCTTGGATGTACTTTCGTAGCAGGAGTAAATATTTTCCAAGAGCATAATTATTTGTTCCTCGATCTCTTTGGTGTCATTAATTTTTATATAATAGTTTGTGTTGTTAATTAGATGTTGTTTGTATCTATCCCAGTTTGGAAGTAGAATTTGTGAAGTTGCAAATTCTTTGTGGGTTAGGTTGAATGTGCATATACAGGATTATCGTCACTAGACATTTCACTATGCGAAATGACATTGCACGCGTATGGAAAATTTTTAATTACAAAAAAGTCAATAATCGAACCCATAGCACGTTGGTGGCCACCTATTCTTGTCGGGGTTTGTGGGGCTTCGATTCTGAGCTTATTGTCATTGATAATTTTATTTAAAGCAGTTCCAAAAGGATTAGACCTATGTCAATTCCAACTTGTATGATGGGAATTGAAGTCCCCTCCTAAAACGACGTTGGCGTTTAGTTTCAGCAGTGAATGAATATCATTTATGGGAAAAACGTTTCTGATTTTTTTTGATTGGGAATATTTTTTGTGGCGGGATGTAGGTCGAAACGAAGGTTACTGGATTTGAATTATTGTCTACTACTACATTAACAATCGTAGCTTCTGAGTTTTCCAGTGTATGAGTATCAATTTGGTGGGATGGTAAGTTGCTATTCCCCATAATGACAGTGCCACCTGGTTGGCAGTAGCGAACTGTAGAATCATTTATAAATCTATCGTTTCTAAAGATGTTGTAATTTTTAATATTGATGTTTTGTGTATTTTTTAAATGAGATTCCGGTATTAATATAATATCGGGGGAATGTGAATCGATGAATTCTCTTAATTCATCTACTTTGCCGTAAAGGCCATTTGCGTTCCATGTACATACGGTATGCGAAACTCCTCTGCTGTTCATGGTTGATTTGAGGAATTATCTGTCATCGGCCTTATAGACTCCATAATGTTAAAAAACATGTCATTGACATTGTTACATTGAGATAATTTATGCATGATATTGGCTGCCACATTAAAGAACTGCATGAAAGCGTTGTTGTTTAATAAATTATTTAATGAATTTACCTCCTCCATTATATTTTTAATACAATTAAAGTCTAAGTTAGTGGAATTTTGACTACTGTATTGTCTATTTAGGTTAGTAATATTTGTCTGGGGGTTAAGAGTCACCATTGAGGTTTTATTTTTGTTATTATTTTCAATATTTCCCCTGGCCATAGCTGCATAAGAGATATTAGTGCTAACTTTTGTTGTCTTTTGTTTAGGGTACCTAGGGCAGCCGTTGTAGCTCGCCGGGTGTTCTTCGACACAATTGGAGCATTTTGTATTCTCAATTTTTTCTTTACCGAGAGGGCAGTCCTGAGTTCGATGCTCGCCGGCGCACTTAACGCATCCAGTGCGAGCATACAATTTTCTCTACTATGATGGCACAGTAGGCAGTTGTGACATTGTTGGACTCCTCCGAGGGAATTATATTTTTCAATCCTGACAATGAAATGCCCTAACGAGATTTCATTAAATATTTGTTTTGAGTGGTCATTGTTGGGAAGCATAAGCCTTCTCCTCATTTGGTTTATTTTTAGAACAGTAAAGTTTTTTACTTCTAGATACTCTCTTATTTCCTCAGTAGTAGTGCTTATAGGTAAACCCTTACTACTTCTTTGTGTGGGCGTTGAAACCTTGGATTTATCACGTAGTATTTGATGTTATTTTCATTGAAATATGTTGTTATTGCCTTGTGTTGGGCGGGTGGGTCTACGAATATTTTAAGAAATTCGTCATCTGGCTTACCACAAATTTTGAATTTCAAGGAATCATTTAAGTTATTTAAAAATTTAGCATATCTGATGTCTGTTGACACCATAATGGCGGGGTCTGTTTTGGTTGGAGCTGAGTGAGAGGTGCATTATTTGCATTTTGTGATTGATTATCAATATGATTAGGTGGGTCATCCACACACTCATCTGTAAGTACAGAGAACCTATTTTTTGTCTCAATAGCAATTTTCTTAACTGGTATAATTTTTTCTGAACTATTTTCATTACTATACACCCTTTTATTATTATTATTGCTATGGCTTTTATTAATATGTGGGAAAGGGGAGGGAGTTGGCAATAGATTTAGTAGAAATGACATTGAAAATATTCATTAAGTACTGTCTAAAACAGTTTTCTGCCATAAAGGCTTTATAGATGAGTTCACTATTAAATATTCTAACGTTACCATTGTTAAGCACATTATTATATTTTGGGTTATACATTTTTACATACAATTCAAACAAATAATTAAGTCTATTTACATCAATGTTATCATTAATTTCATGGGAAAAACCTCTAGCATCAACATAGTAAAATATTATAGAATTATAATCTATATTAGAGCAGCACTTACCTCCATAAACGAAGAAAATATCTAGATCGTTGTTGCACTGTTTCAGTTTAGCCAACACATTATTTTTTTCTTGACCGCGAGCGTTATTAGCTAGTTCACTATTACAGCAAATAATTTGCGCTAGTAAATCCATAGAGATTTGTACACTAATATTTGCGGCTGGCACTTGAAGGTTTAACATGTCGGATTGGAAGTTATTTAGATAATCACAGGGCTGGTATCCATGTCGGATTGCATGAAGCAATAAATCTGTGATTGTAAGAACACGAGGCTTTTCGCTTCTTTGATAGAGATCACTTCCATCGGGGAAGGTAAATCCAATCGCGGAGACTTGCCTACTGACTTCGGCAGTCTCCAGTACACTATTTTCACGAGCACTGTTGACACTTTTCACTGCACAATTGTTTACAAAATTGGCTCAGATTTACTGTATGTTCGCTCTTGGCGCGATTTTCCCAAGTTGGCAAAAAATCGCCAAATATGGTAACCCAACCAATTTTGACGAATCACAGATGAGGAGTTCCGAACAATAAAGAATGGGAGCTTCTGACAACCCTAATCAAACAAATCGAAGAATGTAAGCGCCATTTTTAATTCTTTGTTCACCACGTTGGTTGTGCTGCATTTTTTTTTCCTTTTGCTCCGTCGTTCTCTTTGTGATGGCTTCTGGACGGGGAATGTCTGAGGTAAGTGCAAGAATGTTTGAATTGGATGATTTTTTGTGGTATGATAAGAATGTGAATTTAAGATATTTGTATGGTTTGGATGAAAGGAAGGAGACATTGAATTTTTGTATGAAAGCTGGATTGATTGCGAGTAAATATGAATGTTGTAAATGTGATAAAGATATGAAACTGGTTAAAAGGAATGATATAAGTGATGGTTATGAATGAAAGTGTGCATCTAGGATGAAAGGAGAAGTGCATAATGTTAAAAGAAGTGTGAGAATGTTTTTTTTTTTAAAGGTATATAAATAGAGGTAAAAGTGTGGAAGGTAAATGGGTGTTGGTGGAATTGAACGTGAGACTGGTAAAAGTTTTATGAAAGTTTGAATGATAGGACGTCTGAAATTTTGTTGAATGTCCTAAATGAGTCATTGAACGAGCTGGAAGACACCGTGAAATGTTTTTACAACAGAAAGAAAAACAAAGATGTCTTGGCTTACAAAGGCTTTCGATAAGAAAAGGTATTATTGGAAGCCTTACATATTCCAAATCTCGAATTGTAGGTACACGGTTGTCCGAAAATAAACGTTTGGGTGAATCAAGACCATAGAAAATGGCAATGCAATTGGCATACGGAGATTTCGGAATCGGAAGAGCATCATTGCCATTGTACAATGGTCGAAGTCTTTGTTTTCAACAGGCTCGTTCAAAACTGTCTCGAACGGCAAGCACAATGTTTCGCTACTCTATGAAAAAGAATTTATCACAATAAAGTTTTTAACATACGATGTCAAAGCAAAAGCCAAAGATCTTCATGTTGATAACGACTTCCGACTCGTATCGTATAAAAGGAAGAGCCGAAACGGACGCTCGTCATATTCTGTTTTCAGCTTTCAAAGCGTGCAAATCAGTTTTCTTCGATCTTCTCGTTCTTTCAAAACAGCATAAAATTCCTTCATAAAAATTGAATTTGTTGACATAAAATTTATACATTGAAATAAAATATCCTGTGTGTAAATACAAGATATACAGATTACTAAATATGTTTTTAACGAGAAGATAGAAACTGTTTTAAATTTCATAAATTATTAACAATTTTAATGAAATATTAGAATTCACATTAAAAAAAATGTATAAATCACTAAACAAACACAAAAAAATAGAACTCCTTAGAATATTAAAAATTGATTATTTACATTCAACATACAAGGTTCTACAACAAAATACACATTTGTTTCAAAAATCATATGTACATTGTAAGTAGCTTTAGCTATCAGAATTGACATTTTAAGGAAAGGTTAAAATCAAATAATTTCCCGAAGTAAAGGGATTAATAATAAAATACAGTAATAATACAAAGTTTATTTTTAACATGGGGCAGATTGTTTCAACTGACTGAAGAAAAATGTTTTTAGTTTATTACACTTCTTGTAATTATACTTTCAAAATATTAAAACTTTTAAGTATCACACTGGCAAAAACTAATTGATAAATTAGAACTATGTGCTGAAATTTTCAACTATAAAATTATAATTGCATAATGGTATGCTAACATATACTGATTTTAAATGTAAGCATAAATACTTTGAAAAAATCCCATAATATTTAGAAACACAATCAAAATGAAGCTTGGAATCAGAAAGAAATTTATAATTAATAGTTATACTCAAGTTGATTTGCCGCATCATTAAACATTTGAGAGCCAAGGCGGACGAGCAAAGTAATTTGGTGATACAATCCGCAAATCACGTAGATCAGTCAAATACAAATGTGACTTTATTCGTGTGAGAAAAGGTGGGATGCTCATCGGACGATCATCGTATAGTCTTTTAATAGAGGCATTTGGAACCATGGACCGTAATGGATGATGAAGGGTCGACATAACATTAGCGTAGTAATTGAGAAACAGCTGCATTCGTCGCAGGTCGAGTGGTAATTGATGACATATCACATATAGACTCTGGACGGGTGATGTGCGAAATGCACCTGAACATATTCTCAAGGCAGAGTGATGAACAGTGTCCAATCTGAATAAGACAGTAGGCATCGCAGATCCATACACAACACATCCGTAGTCAATGCGGGATAAAATAAGGGATTGATAAACCCGAAGGAGTAATGAGCGATCTGCACTCCAAGATGTATTTGATAACACTTTGAGGATATTAAGCGAGGTCACAAAAACTGATGTGGGCACTGAAAGCCTCGGCCCCAAGAGTCTTTCGTGCTACATTTTTTTAATGATGGTAATTTTGTTACAAACTCTAATGTTATAAAAAATGCTCAATCAACTTAGGTAAATAATGATTGTGTCTCAAAAATGAAGTGAAAATTATTTACTAAAAAGTCTTTGAAATATATTAAAATTAAACATAGACCTAATTTTTATGCTACCATTATTAAGAATGCTCTGTCTATTAGTAATCTACAGTTGGTCTAAAAAATGTATGTGCACCGGTACCAATTCGAATTTTGTTCACATCGAGAAAAGGAGAGTCACTAAATGAATTTACGTGGCATTCAAATTAATTATGAACGAGTTTTTCTTATATCACGTAATATTAAATTAGGGAATAGCAAACGATTGCGGATGACGGAATTACGATATTACATACTTGGAAATGTCACAAGTATTGCGTGCATCTTGTCAAACCAAAATCTGTAAGAAAATCTTTGAAAAAAAGGTTTTTTCTTTGTCTTTCCACTTTCACAAAATAACAAAAAAATGTGAAAGTGGGTAGAAAAATGGCCTCGGGTTTAGCTTTGCGGCCACGGCTCGAGGCCATTTTTTTACGTCGCTTTATTAACCAATATTGAGAAAAGCTATTTGTTCTGGTCCAACAAGCTTTCTCTTGACGACATGATATTTTCCACACGACCCATTCAACACGTTTCTTTTATGGCAACCGAAATGATTTTTGTTTTCATTCCAAACTGCTAGTTCATGTCCAACAAGCTTCTTTATTACTGAGTTCTCGTTTTCAAAAGACACACACACATTTGAAATTACTTGGTCTCCGATGTGGATGAACATTGTACGAGACTAACAAATAAAGCTCATGTGGCTTGTGACTCGAGACTTTTGGTACTTCCCGATCTTGGTAAATAAATCATCGTAAAAAAAGAAGAAGAGCCCGGTTCAACAGGCTCTTCTTCTTTTCCTATCCTCTCTTGTTGGACATCTCGCAAAAGAGGACCTCAGACACATTTTTCACAAGACCCAAGTCATTCTGAAACGCCAATAATTTTCTAGTTCCTTGTTCCAATACTCTGTCGGCATCTTGGTGACCGGTATTTCCGAAGCCAACAGCAAGTCTGTTTCCGAATGCGGCCGTTTACAAAACTTACACCGTTGATTCTTGTGGAACAGTAAGAAAGTGGTGTGAACCAGTCTCTTGCAACAATCCGGTTGGAACGGAATGAGCATCGAATCGTGGACCTCGTAGTGCTGCTTGAATCGGATGTGGCAATACGCACAAGACGACAATCTTCCTTTATGTTACGTCTGGAGAGAGAAAATTATTTCCCTAAAATTTTAAAGAGATGAATGGGAGAAGAAGAAAGCTAATGTGTTTTGAACTTACGTTAATGCACTGTTCACTGACTGCAACCTAGATTCTATCGCCTGCCACTAGTCTTCTGCAACCATATCAATCAAATTTGCTCTGAATGGATTGCAACTCAAGTCCAATGGTTGTTCTTCCGTGTACGCTATCTGACGAAAATTTGTGACGTGAGCCTGTAAAACGCTTTGTCGATCATCCGCCATTCCAGTCAGTTGTTTCTCGAACACGTACCATTATGCCATGTCTTCCGGCTTTCGAAGATCGTAACTGAAAATGGGTTTCGGTTGAACGTCTGGATATTCAAAATGGAACAAGATTTGTGGATTTTCCAGCTCGACGTTCGCTTCATTTTTCCATTCTTCGAGTGGAATTGTTTGCTCGACAAATGCATCGGGGATCTGATCACTTGAAAAGCATTCTGATTCTGCCTCTTTGATTTTCACTTCGCAGTGGAATATTGATCCTTTCGAAGATACCGTTGGCTTAAGAAACGTTTCGTTCTGATACTAGCTTCTTATTTCTTCACTGGATCCTTGTTTCGATGACCTTTTCCTAGGATTCAAATCCACGTCTTTGCATTTTCGCTAAGGTATCGTGAAATCTGAATAGCTCTTCTTATTTTCTAGCTCTGGAAATCCATGACTGGTCAACGGCGTCGGTGGTAGCAACTTGTACGAATCGTTCACAAAAGTTTGATGTTTGAACGGATCTTCGCCTTGTGCCGATTTGTTCGGAACGACGTGCACAGAGAATAAAGTCTTTTGAACAGCAAACAGACCGTAGATCGTCTTTTCTGGAATCGAGTATCTGGTCTCTGGCTGTAAGATGTACTTGTTGTAGAGATGTTCGTCGTATTTGTTGAAATAGCCGGTCTGAATGACTGTCTCGGAACGCTTCCAGCATTCTCTCAGCAAGACATAGAGTAGCATCGGGGCGTTCGTCTTTCGAATAATGTGTGCCGTATCAAACTTTACTCTTCACTGTCCAAACGTGAATCTCGGTTTGAATGAAATGATGTCCATCGATCCTGTAACACAAGCGAACGTCAGTGCTCTTTCACCCAGACCGGACTACGCTTCTCGACAAGCGCCTTCGACGAGGTTCCAATTCAATTTCGAAGTGAATGGATTCATTGCATTTGATTCGTGAGCCGTTGGCGAAAAAGTTTTTAATCATGTTGCCGGTCCATTCGTCATCTATGTGACAGGAGATCCGTTTTCCAACCAGGCATATAGTAAAGGGTACGACACGATAGCGTTGGGTCAAAAGATGTTGACAAAATTCCTTGTCTCGACGAAGAATCGGAGATTCCTAGGCTCGAACGATTTCTCTGGGAAAAAGATCACGCAACATGTTGTAAGACATTTGCGAAGCTGAATGATTCGATCGTCGCGGAGAGCGTCTTTTTATAGGACCGCCCACCGGATGTTGCACAAGATTCTATCCGCTTAAAACGTTACTTCGATCATTGTGATCGGAAAAAAAACTTTATATTTTATACTTTGTTTTTCAAATCAGCATATAAAATCAAGCGAGCCGTCTGTTGTGAAATCATTCTTTAGCTCAGACTCTTGCCATACGGACTGATATTTTTCTTCACTCAGCACGATGGAAAACGTATTCAATTTCTTTGGAGAAAATATATCTTCGTTGTTTGAGCCATCAGAAGAAGAATCCGAATCAATCAAAAACAAGAAGCCTGAAAAGCCAACGAAGGATTGGAGAACACCAAAGCCGATTTGATTGACATCAAACGAGCCATCCGAGTCGATTCGACATAATCCAGAGAAGCTATCGAACGAGTCGTCGAATCCCATTCGACATGATCAAGAAAAACAGTCCTGAAAATCAATGAGACATCAATCTATGTAAGTAGCAGTGGGACTTTTAAATAAAGCCGATGAGAATTCATCACCAGCACCGAGTTATTTGATTGCAAGTTATGAGATTTCACCATCAGCATTTTTGGAAGAGACTGAGTCGACTGCTTGCCCGTCGCCTAGCAAACTGAGATCTTCCTCGATGCCAACATGCGATTCGTTGAGTCCGATGGAACGAGGAACGTGACATTTTGCGCACCACTGGATTTCTAAGACGAAAACCGATGCCACGTTGAAAGAAAAATCGTGAAAATCGGAGTCGTCTTTAGAAACGGAGACGGGGAATACTTTTTTCGACAAGCTTAATAAAAAATAAGATTTCGAACGGCTTTCTCCTTTGGCCAGTCAAAATTAAGGAGCTGAAAAAATGGTAGGGAGTTATGACTTTCTGCCATTTTTTATGGTAGATCAAATTGCCTAGCATGAATGAGTCGGCCTAGCACGAGATGCCTTGTGCCTGTAGAAGGAAAAAAATCAAGCCATATTTTATGATTCATAATTTTATATTCTTACCGGACTCGAGTATAAAAACAATCTCTCGGATTCATTGGATATCTTGGAGACGACATGGATCTAATTCCGCTCGTGTCTTGCGAGCTCTTGGCAACACGCAATCCACACTTGACATAAGAAACGATCGTTTTGCCGATTTTGAAACAATTGTTGACCGATACGTTCAACATGTCTTGGTTAGATTTGCTGGACAAACGAAGAAGAATCGTGGAAATCAAGAAGCCTGAGATTAAAATGGTTTTGCCAACGCCAGTGGTCATGGAATCATCTCAAAGCGAACCCGATCGAGTAATTATATATATATATATATATATATATATATATATATATATATATATATTATTTGTATAGACAAGGTTTGGCTTTTAATTTCCCGGACTCATAGAATAACTCAGAAGAAAAAAAAGGTTAAACACGTAGTCATTTAATATGATTCAAAGTAATCCCCATCAGCCGTAATGCACGTCTGTGCTCGGCTGTACAAATTTCGGAAAGCAGTTTTAAAGTCCTCTTTTGGAATGCTCTTTAATACCGACATTACGGTTTTCTTGATGGCTTCGATATCCTGAAATCTTTTTCCCTTCAGAAAATTTTTCAGCTTAGGAAACAGGAAAAAGTCTGCTGATGCTAGGTCTGGAAAGTGTGGTGGATGCTGCATCTCTACCAAACCATGCTGGTCTAAAAATCGCTTCACAGGCAATGCCGTGTGAGGGCGGGCATTGTCATGTAGCGGCAGCCAACTCCCATTTTGTTCAAAATGAGGCCTCACTCTATGAATTCGTTTTCAAAGTCGATCGAGAACTTCTGTGTAGAACTGTCGATTGATACTCATGTTAGGAGGAAGAAATTCATGATGAATGAGTCCATCGCAATCAAAGAAAGCGATTAACATGACCTTAATTTTGGACTTTTTCAAATCGAAACTTTTTCTGCCTTGGTGAACTTGGAGACCGCCATTCGGAGCTTTGACGCTTGATTTCAGGGTCATATTGATTTCAATTTGAAGTAAAATTTAATGTTAATTCTCTGCTCCATTTTCACTTTGACAATAGGAATTTAAGAGCTACGTTTAAATGGGCCTTTCCAAAAGAACCACTTACTTCAGAATGGCGCCGATTGCACTGCACATGCGCAAGAAAATGCTCTTCAATATGCAATCACAAGCGCCATCTTCCGGCTTTTCGTTCGCCTATAGTTACGTCAGTCCTGGAAATTAAAAGCCAGACCTTGTATATGTCTTGTGTATTTTCTTTCTATCTTCACTTGATCCTTCTACGTCTTACTCAGCTCTTGTAGCGTCCATTCTTCATTCTTCTCGAATCATTCGTTTTTTAGTTCGTCCATTCTAGTAGATCAGTTCGTCTTGTGATTTGGTGAATTATGTTTTTTCTGGAAGTGTCGAAGAACTCTTCAAGTTCATTTATGTCCGCTTCCGAGATTTAGTTTTCACCAGATTCACATTTGCTAAGAGCCGAACTTTATTCCAGCGGCCCGATTCTTTTGGAAAACTTCTCGTCAGTCTTAATTTGAAAGAGTCTTGCTTGCTGATCTTCTAGCTTTCATTCGACCACTTCGTTTCCCAGGATATGTTTTGGAAAGAAAGCTTTGACTCCTTGAATGTGGATTGCTTAGACAGACGAAACCAACAATTTTTTCGTATGTTTGATGCTGTCGATGAGATTTTGGTACCCGGTGCTCAAATCCAATTGCGAAATCCCTCAGGGGGTTTACTTTCTTTAATTAAACACGGGTGTCACAATCCTAAGGTACCCTAGTGATCTGTCCTCTTCTTTCCTTTCTTCTCTTCTCTCTTCTGCTTTTTTTTACTTTTCACCCTCATTGTGATTGCCTCTTACGAGGTTGAGGGCTCCCCTTGAGCAGCTGTGTTGCTATTAGCTACTCTTGGGGACTAAATCACCCACGTGTTTGCCATGCGTGGAGACCCGTGTTTCTGGAAAGGAGGGTCCTTGTAATTGAGGCCCCCAGAGACCAAATAATTACTTTGGACTCTGCTTTAGGTAAACGGGAGGTGTGTTGTGGTCCTCAGCACGTCAATCGGCTCTATGGATCAAGTGATCGGTACATCTGCTGGATGACTCGTTAAGGGTGGAGGCCATTACCCATCTGCATAACAGCGATCATTTCCCGCTTGTCATCTCACAGACTGGAGGTAGTAGTGTAGGACAACGTCTACCTACTTACGTGTACAGTCGGTCAGATTGGCCTTTATTTACACAATTGGCAGTCGTCGATGATAAAATGGTTATGATCGATGATATTGATAATGCCGTTAAAAAAGTCTCTGAAAGAATAATAAATGCTGCTGATTCTACAATTCCAAAATGTTCCTCAATACCACACAGGCGTTGTAAACCATAGTGGAATGATGAATGTCAAAATGCCTATAAAAGACAGAGGAGACTATGGGGGTTATTTCGGAAGTACCCCACAACGGAAAATTTAATCGCTTTCAAGAGAGCAAAAGCATTAGCTCGCAGAGCTCGTCGTCAAAGTCAGAAGGAATCTTGGTCTCGCTATCTTTCTTCTATAACATCTTCTACATCCAGTAAGCAGTTATGGAGAAGAGTAAAAGCAGCCAATGGAATTTATAAGGAATTCTATTCCCATATTAAAAACCGGAGCTGCTGTACATTCTTCTCCTAAAGAAATAGCTAATGTCCTTGGTGAAACTTTTGCTAATGTCTCAAGCACTGTATCTTATAGTCCTTCTTTTTTGAAGATTAAGAGTCGTGCTGAGCGAAACCCAATTCGTTTTAATCAGGGACAAGCATTACCATGCAACTGCGAATTTCGGATGTCAGAATTAAAGAAAGCTTACAGCAGGCCAATAATACCAGTCCGGGACCTGATGGAATCAGCTATTACATGCTTCAATACTTCAACACACCAACAGACTCCCTGTTGAACTTATTACATTTGTTCAATAGGATCTGGATCGAAAATGTTTTTCCATCTCTTTGGAGAAAAGCAATAGTGATTCCGATCCTAAATACTGGAAAAGATCTTTCTATTCCTTTGAATTATCAACCTATAGCTCTAACGAGTTGCTTATGTAAGACTCTCGAACGTATGGTCAATTCTCGCTTCGTATATGTCTTAGAAAAGAATAATTGTATTCATATTAATCAGAGTGGATTCCGTAAAGGAAGGTCCACTCTTGATAATATTACATACTTGGAAACGCTGATCCGCAATGCCTTTGTGCGGAGGAATCATCTCGTTTCCATTTTCTTTGACATAAAGAAGGCTTATGACCGTACGTGGCGTTATGGAATTCTCCGTAGGATTTATGATTTTGGCTTTCGTTTGGAATCTGCCTATGTTCATTCAGAACTTTTTAAGCTCCCGTGGTTTTAAAATCCGTATTGGAAGTATTTTTTCCCATACTTTTACTCAATCTGAGGGCGTACCTCAGGGTTCAATTTTAAGTGTCACACATTTTAATTTATTCATAAGTAGCATACTTCTTCATCTATTGGAGGAACTTTGTTTGTTGACGACCTGCAAATATCATGTCAGGGGTCCAACATGCGATTAATTGAGAGACAATTACAAACTGCTGTAAATAAACTAGCTGCATGGTCTGCTGAAAATGGCCATACTTTATCTCCTGGCAAGAGTAGTTGTGTCCACTTCTGCAGAAAGACAAGCCAGCATAATGATCCAGTGATTTACATCAACAATACACCAATACCTGTAGTCAATGAGGTAAAATTCCTGGGAGTGATTTTCGATAGAAAATCGAACTTTCTTCCGCATGTTTTACATTTGCGGAAGAAGTGTGAGCGATCGCTTAATGTCCTCAAAGTGTTATCAAATACATCTTGGGCTGCAGATCGCTCGTCACTCCTTCGGGTTTATCAATCTCTGATATTATCCCGCATTGACTACGGATGTGTTGTGTATGGATCTGCTAGGTCTTCTGTCTTACACAGATTGGACACCGTCCATCACTCTGCCTTGAGAATATGTTCTGGCGCATTTCGCACATCACCCGTCCAGAGTCTATATGTGATATGCCATCAATTACCACTGGACTTGCGATGAATGCAGCTGTCTCTCAATTATTAAGCTAAAGTTATATTGACCCCTCATCATCCTCTTCGCTCAGTAATTCCTAATGACTCTCTTAAGAGACTTTATGATGCTCGTCCCATGAGTATCCCACCTTTTTTCACACGTGTTTTAACTTATCTCTTACTAACTGATCTAGGTGATTTGCGGATTGATTCACATAATTACTATACTCACTCGCCTTGGTATAACCCGACATTTATTTTTATTGATTCCTTTACTCAT
>JAPDSC010002902.1:0-10307 GCA_026290005.1 Latrodectus geometricus
GCGCGTGCACAGTAAACCTCTTAAGATTTTTAACTTTCACTCTTGTGGTATACGATGTTGAATTAAAGTGAAGATTATGTTATTGGAAAATGTTCTCTGAGAGATCTGTACCATCTGGAAAAAAACACAGGACTAGGTAGCTATTTGTGTTTTTTTTTTACCTGCAGTTAATCTCGAATAAATATATTGGATGTAATTGACAGTTAAGAGTTTTTGCTCCCTAAAATAATTAATATTGAAGAAGATAAGAAAGAACATAGTCTGGCAGTTAGTTAGTTAGTTGGTTTGGTTTTGTGGCGCAAGGTCCAAAAAGGACAAGCTGCGCCAAAAAATTAAATTTTAAGGAGAAAGTTTATTGGCAAAACCCATACTCAACGTTAAAAACTTAAAAAACAAAAATAGTTGTATATAAATATATTAAAATCTAAATGAGTAAAATTGTAAAAGTAGAGTAAATTTCATAAATTTTAAATAAAATGAAGAAATCCAATTGCGTTTAAATAGGCAAAAAGATTTCTGTGGGGTGGTTTCCCCAACAAATCAGAAAAGGTTAAAATATCAGATTTAAAAAATTGTAAGCGTTGCTGGCTAAAATAATGACATGAAATTAAAATATGATAAATAGTGTATGGTTCATCACATGTTTCACACCATGGATTTAATTCACTTAGAAATAGATGTCTATGTGTGAAACGTGTGTGTCCAATACGAAGGGGAGTCAATCTTACGTCTGCACTTCGTAGCGGTAAAATAGATAATGAGGTGATGGATGAGAAAATAGAATGTAATTTATTGACAACCCGCAGATTCCATGATTCCTGCCAAAGAGAATAAATGAATGATTTCACACCCCTTCTCACATCAGAGAGCGGAACTGATGGTATAATTTGACCTGATGCAGCCTTTGCAGCTGCATCCGATCTCTCATTGCCATCAAGACCTACGTGACTTAGTACTCAACAAAATAAAATTTTGTAACCCTTGCCAGCAAGGGATTCCAATCCTCTGAAAATCTTAGACACAACAGGATGATTATTAAAACTATTGTCTCTCAAAGCTTCCAAAACACTCAAGCTGTCAGTATATATACAAAATTTATGATAGTCATCTGCATTCACCTGCTGAAGAGCATAGTATATGGCTGTTGCTTCAGCAGTGAAGATGGAGCAGGATGAATGTAGGCTGTAACTAAAACATGTATTATTCATAAAAATGCCACAGCCAACACGTCCTGCTGGTTTTGAACCATCTGTGAATACAGGTTTGTATGATTGATACTGACAGCGATGAGAATAATATAGCTGTTGAAAGACAATAGGAGTTGTGTCAGACTTTGCATATTGAGTAAAGGAATAAATAAAAGCAAGTGTTAGGTTATACCAAGGCGAATGAGCAAAGTAATTTGGTGATACAATCCGCAAATAACGTAGATCAGTCAAAGACAAATGTGACTTCATTCGTGTGAGAAAAGGTGGGATGCTCATTGGACGAGCATCGTATATTCTTTTAATAGAGGCATTTGGAACCATAGACCGTGATAGATGATGAGGGGTCGACATAACTTTAGCGTAGTAATTGAGAGACAGCTGCATTCGTCGCAGGTCTAGTGGTAATTGATGACATATTACATATAGACTCTGGACGGGTGATGTGCGAAATGCACCTGAACATATTCTCAAGGCAGAGTGATGAACAGTGTCCAATCTGCGTAAGACAGTAGTCTTTGCAGATCCATATACAACACATCCGTAGTCAATGCGGGATAAAATAAAGGATTGATAAACCCGAAGGAGTGATGAGCGATCTGCACCCATAAAATATGCGGAAGAAAAGTTAATTTCCTGTCGAATATCACTCCGAGGAATTTTACCTCATTGACTACAGGTATTGGAGAATTGTTGATGTGAATTACTGGATCATTATGCAGGCTTGTCTTCCTGCAAAAGTGGACACAACTACTCTTGCCAGGAGATAAAGTATGGCCATTTTCAGCCCACCATGCAGCTAATTTATTTACAGCAGTTTGTAATTGTCTCTCAATTAATCGCATGTTAGACCCCTGACATGATATCTGCAGGTCGTCAACAAACAAAGTACTTCGAATAGATGAAGGTAGGTGATGGAGAATGCTACCGATGAATAAACTAAAAAGAGTGATGCTTAAAATTGAACCCTGAGGAACACCCTCATATTGATTAAAAGTATTGGAAAAAGTTGTTCCTATACGGACTTTAAAATCACGGGAGCGTAAAAAATTCTGGAGGAATATCGGCAGATTACCCCGAAAGCCAAAATTATAAATTCTACGGAGAATTACATAACGCCACGTACGGTCATAAGCCTTCTCTATGTCGAAGAAAATGGAAACGAGATGATTCCTCCGCACAAAGGCGTTGCGGATCTGCGTTTCCAGATATGTAATATTATCAAGAGTGGATCTTCCTTTACGGAACCCACTCTGATTAATATGAATGCAGTTATTATTTTCTAAGACATATACGAGACGGGCATTGACCATACGTTCGAGAGTCTTACATAAGCAATTCGTCAGAGCTATAGGTCGATAATTCAAAGAATTAGAAGGATCTTTACCAGTCTTTAGGATTGGAATCACTATTGCTTCTCGCCAAAGAGTTGGAAATTCATTTTCAGTCCAGATCCTATTGAACAAAAGCAGTAAGTTCAATAGGGAGTCTGGACTTAAATTTTGAAGCATAAGATAGCTGATTCCATCAGGTCCTGGACTGGTGTTATTAGTCTGCTGTAATGCGTTCTTCAATTCTGACATCCGAAATTCACAGTTGTAAGGTAAGGCTTGTCCCTGAGTGAAACGAATTGGATTTCGCTCAGCACGACTCTTAGTCCTTAAAAACGAAGGACTGTAAGAGTCAGTGCTTGAGATATTAGCAAAAGTTTCACCAAGGACGTTAGCGATTTCCTTAGGAGAATAATGTACAGCAGCTCCGGTTTTTAATATGGGAATGGAAAATTCCTTATAAATTCCATTGGCTGCTTTTACTCTTCTCCACAACTGTTTACTGGATGTCGAAGATGTTATGGAAGAAAGATAGCGAGACCAAGATTCCTTCTGACTTTGACGACAAACTCTGCGAGCCAATGCTTTTGTTCTCTTAAAGGCAATTAAATTCTCTGTTGTGGGGTATCTCCGGAATAACCCCCATAACTTCCTTTGTTTTTTATAAGTTTTTTGACACTCATTATTCCACCATGGTTTGCAACGGCTTTTTATTGTAGAAGAACTTTTAGGTATAGCAGTATCAGCTGCACCTATAATTGTTTCGGTGACTTTTTGAACGGCATTATCAATATCCTCGATCAAAACCATTGTATTATCAATGACTGCCAATTGTGTAAATAAAGTCCAATCTGCCCAAATGTACACGTAAGTAGGTAGACGTTGTCCTACCTCCAGTCTGGGAGATGACAAGAGGAAAATGATCGCTGTTATGTAGATCATTTCCCACTGTTAAATTTAACAACCACTGTTAAATTTAACAGGAGTGGTGGAGTACAAATGGCGAGATCGAGAGAATGAAAAGTTCTTGTGGGTGTGTGGAAATATGTTTTCTCACCGGTATTTATCAGACAGAGACAGTTATCAGAAATAAACTGCTCTATCTGACGACCTCGAGAATTCGTATCACTACTTCCCCACAAAGAATTATGGCCGTTAAAGTCACCTACTAACATAAATGGTGTAAGCAGCTGATCAACTAATGTATCAAGTTCTTCTTGGCGGATGACATCATGTGGTGGCAAATACAGACTACAGACTGTAATCAGACAAGTTGTGTGAATTCTCACAGCTACAGCCGTTAGAGTTGTATTGATTGGATGGACAGTGCTGGGGAAATCATTAGATGTTAATATGCAAACACCTCCAGACACTGCACCATCGTCACCACAGTCTTTTCTAAAGCAGTTAAACCCACGCATAGAAATGTTAATGGAGGACTTCAGGAAAGTTTCCTGAAGTGCTACACATGCGGGGTTACAAGCTGTTATTATAGACTTGATGTCATCAAGATGTGATCGCAAACCATGGCAGTTCCATGAAACAAAGGAAGTTATTGTTTAATTTGAAAAGCTCCTCTCCCGGAACTGGAAGGCATGTCATCTGACATTTCCTCGAACGATATGTCATCGTCCGACGGATGTAGAGAAACAGCGTCAGCCTCCAGGGATAATGCTTTAGGTGTGGATAAAGAGGGTCTAAGAGAACCCTCCTTTGAAGATTTTAATTTGAAAGCCTTTAAGGCTTTCGATTTATAAGTAGGAGCTTTTTTTACTGTCGGAGGTTTCGATATCTTTGGCTTTGTTGTAGTTTTAATAGTAGGTAATCTAATGGGGGGAGGAGATGTTACATCTGTTTGTGTACTAATCGATCAGGTGACTTTTTTGCAACGGTTGCATAGCTTACTCCTAATTTAGGGCAGCGAGAGGTAACTTGACGTCTTGCCTCAGGGTAGGAGCAATTAGTCGTGATCTTTAAAGTGGTGATTTCTTTTTCAAGTACCCATATTGGACAACTTCGAGAATAGGAGGGGTGGTCGCCGTGACAATTCACGCACGCCTCCTTTGCTGTGCAGGTCGAGCTATCGTGGCCAACTGTCGCGCAACGAGTGCAAGTCAGTTTGCCTCTGCAAGCATTTCTCGAGTATTCAAATCGTTGGCACTGAAAACACCGCAAGGGATTTGGTATGTAAGGCCGGACGGGCAAATTCATATATGCAGCTTTTACAGACTGCGGAAGGTCTGGTGTCGCAAAAGTCAGAATGAGATGTTTAGTATTAATAAACTGCCCATCTCTTCTGACTCTAATACGTTCAACAGCGCAGACCTTCTGATCTTGTAAATTTTCCAGAATTTCGTCCGTCGGTGTGAACAGCAAATCTCTTGCGGATATAACACCACGAGAAACGTTCAAACTACTATGTGGCGACACCGTTACCTCTATATTGGCAAGTAAATTCGTTTTACTTATAATGGCTGCCTGAGTAGCATTTGCAACCTCAATCTGTAGATCACCAGATCGTACTTTTCTAATATTTTTAACTTCCCCTACAGTTGCCGATATTCCTTTTGCTATTAGAAAGGGGGATACATTTTCAAAGTTCCCCTCTTTCCTTTTCATAATATAATGCTAGCATTTTAAGTGTTTCAACTGTTGCTCCCGTGGGAGAAAAGATTTGTTTTTGTTCTCCATTTAAGTTTGATTAAAATTTCGGGACCTGACCGCACCACCCACCACTGAGTCCAACAAGGGGATGCAGACCAGCTGCACCAGTGCTAGCCAAGTCCTATACGCTCACAGTACATCCCTGTGATGGCCTCCACCCTTAACGAGTCATCCAGCAGATGTACCGATCGCTTGATCCATAAAGCCGATTGATGTGCTGAGGACCACAACACACCTCCCGTTTACCTGAAGCAGAGGCCAAAGCAATGTGTTGACCTCTGGGGGCCTCAATTACCAGGACTCTCCTTTCCAGGGACACGGGTCGCAAACACGTGGGTGATTTATTCCCCAAGAGTAGCTAATAGCAACAGAGCGGCGACAGCTACTCAAGGAGAGCCCTCAACCTCGTAAGAGGCAACCACATTGAGGGAGAAAATGAAGAAAAAGTAGAAGGGAGAAGAAGAGAAGAAAAGAAAGAAGAGGACAGATCACTGGGGTACCTCGGGATTGTGACACCCGTGTTTACTTAAAGAAAGTAAACCCCCTGAGGGGACATAGTCTGGCAGATGAAAGAAATGAGATAGTCCCCAACAATATTCTACCATATGGTAAAATATATAAGCACTTCAAAATATTACTCAGAGTTTCATTACAGGAAGTAAAATTAAAAAATGAATTATAACATTCACTATTATTCCGTACTAATCTTTTTGTAGCTTAAATTGAGATAAATACAATATTTTTTACATATCTCAATTTATCTCTGAGGAAATAGCCTTCGACATTTTAACCCAATGTACTGGACACTCATGGTAAGAAATTTGATGCCTACAGTGTAAGTTGCCTTCTTGGAGAATCTTTTCTAGATAATAGGGTCTATTCTTCGCAAGAAAGAAACTCTGAAAACTGAAAAGAATCAACTCAGACTTGTGTGCGAAAGATAGAAGAACAACAAATAATTGCCATTTTTCAACAGTGGATGATATCGAATGCGAAGCCTTTCGCTATGAAGACCATGCCCGACCTCTAAAGTCAAGGTGAATCTTTGGTCTTCAATACTTGCGTAAGAAAAAATGTGCGAGTGTTCGATTAGTAAAAACATTTTAGTCAACCGATTAATCTTCAATATTTGGCTGAAACGTTTTTAACTTTCGGAAACTGGCTCCTTTCTTCTAACTTTGTTTCCAGAGACTCAAAGTAGCACATCCAAAGTAATACCAGTTTCATAAAGAGATATCCCTGACAATACATGGAATTCAGTATTCACATGGTGACATTTTGAAACTCGACAATCGAAAATATTGGTCGAAGTTAAAATATTTGTTGTATTTTTGATAATGATTGTAAAACCCCGTCATGTCTTCTCTAGAAATGGTTGGTAAAGTAACAGAAAGCGAATTTTTCCTTAAATCCGTTATAGCATGTTACTACTGTATCCTGAAACGTATAGATTTTAACCTGCATATCGTTTTTCTTATTTCCAGATGAAAGTGACTAACGAGACCTTAAATATCATTCTTTCAGAGCTTTTAAATCTGAAATACTTTCTTAATTTCTCCACTCGAACTCAAAGTGGGGTTAAACTATTGTGCTACGTTTCTGGTTGCTTTTTTCTGCTGATCAAAATCGATAAAAACAGAAATGATTGATAAGATCCCAATCCCATAATAAGATCCCAGAATATATCTTGTGTTTATTGAGAACCCGATTACTGATCGGGTTCTCAATAAACACAAGAAATCGTTGTCCCCAATTTCAGCTATCATTAAAGGAGGAAGTCAATTATCGGAACTTCTGTATTCCAGTAAACACCAAAGATGAATATTGAAACCCTAAGAAGTTTTAACGAGAATAAATCTTCCTAATATGACGGGATACAGTGTTTCAGGTGGAGAATCCACAATCTTTACAGTCTCTGTCTTTTGAACTTTCTTGAATAAAATTTCTTATTATTATTTGAAAGTCTTCATCGTTTAAGTATTTCCTCACTCTGCAACAATACTTATTTTATTACTACAACTAATTATCTTGTCACAATTTCTAAAGTAATTTTTACAGCAGCTTACAATTAAAATATTAAATGCTAATTAATTTTTTAAAAATTGAATAACGTAAAATCTTATGAACAGCGTAAACTTTCCATTAGCATAATATTTCCATTAGTTGCTTTGCTATCCTTACAATTAAAAAAAAAGAGTTCATGATAATCATATATAAGCCATTTATAAGATAATAAAAACTATTGTAATCAATTAAAAGGAAACTTTAATTATAAAAAAGTCAATTATATTTATATATATAAATTAGTCATAAAATGAATCATGTCAGTTATAAAATAACTCGAACTATGAGATCCAACGATTAATTTTTTTCTGCTTTTTGACAATATGAAATAACATAAGTTGACAACAGATCAGTCAATCCTTTTACGGACGCTTGTTTCCCTCTTACAAGAACTAAACCATTTTGTAAGTAGTAATACTAACTGGAAAGAACTGCGGATATAAGCAACAAATTAAAGATTCCTGAGAAAAACACTCCCCTTCTCTAGGAATAAAAAAGTACCCTCGCTATGACAGCATTTATGACATAAGAGAGGAATAGCCCATTCCAAGAGAAATTATTTTGTTTCGAAGATTGTTTTTTCTACCAACTTTGCCGACATTAAAAAGTCGTTAAAATAAATTATTTAAAGATAATTTATATCTTTAAATAATTTATTGGAGTTGGCTGCAGTTGAAGTGTAAGAGAAGATATAGCATTGATATGAGTTGGCTGCAGTTGAAGTGTAAGGTTGGCTGCAGTTGAAGTGTAAGGCAGTTGAAGTGTAAGATCTTTTTTGCAAGTGCAGGACGTGTTTCTACTTAGTGCGCGATTTCGTTTCTCTGAGTAAACCAGCTTTTACCTTACCTTAGTTCGTGCTGCCTCTCCCCGCCATGGCTGCGGTCGGTGGCGCAGCCGATAGACCCAAGGAGGGTATTCTACTTTCGATGCCGGTGCTTACCCTTAGTGCTGATGATCAACCTCCTGGATTAATTTCTGAACAAATGGACTACGCCGAATTTCCACCTTTAGGTGATAGTTGTGACATGCTCGGCCATAAAGCCCCTACTCAGGGCCACCAAGTGATCTGTGATAATAGTGTGCCACGTGTAATGCCCGTTAGGGTTAACGAAAGCAACGTGCAGGGTGCTAGCCATGATTCACCGAATTTAAGTGATCTGATAAAAGCTTCCATTAAAAGTGTTGTCCCGAATATGGATCAGCTACGCTGCCTTAATCCTAGTGTACCGATTACTAAATTGGAAAGGTGTAACACATTACGAGAATTGACGGGAAAAAGTGAGCTTCTACAAATTCTAGTAACTACGAATAAGAGAATTATGGAAGGAATGGAATCGGTTGACGTGAATTATCACGCCAATCAACACTGGATTTATGTAAATCAACTATATCAACATGCATTTCTATGCAGCCAAGAACTGAGAAGTAAGTGTTCCCAATTTGGTTATTGTTTGATTTCAAATTGTTCCTTGCATGATGATTCTAAAATTAATGAAAATGTGTTGAATTCTGATTCTGATACGGATATTGATAGTGTTTTTAATAAAAATGTAAAACCTAATACAAAGGCCAAAACTAATTGTAATAGTCAAAAATCTTCTAAAAATATTAAAAATAAAAATAAATGGCCAATTCTTAATACTAATAGTAACAAAAATAATTCTAAAACTCAATTAAATAATGAATGTAATGTTGTAAAGAATTCAAATGACTGTAATGATAATATGTGTTCAAGTGCTATTTCTAATTCTGTAAATGCATCCATTAATCATGCAAATAATGTTACTATGATTGTTACTGATTTTTCTCATAATTGTGCAAATGAAAATAATACTGCTAATGTTGAAAATAATAGTTGTATTGCTGAAAATAATGATAATATTGTATATAGTTATTCACAATTGCCAAGCACTAGTAGTGCTGGCAGATTGAATGGTACCCCAACTAAGGGTAAAAGAGCTATCGCCAATTTGAGTGATGAAGAAGGGTACATCAGGCCAAAAAAAACTGCTAATGTTAAAATTATTACCCCCAGTCAAGAAACGGTTACACAAAATAAGTTTTCGCTACTAACCAAAAGTAATTCTGACCAAAATGAGGTCCTGTCTAACCCCATCCCCAAAAATAATGTTCCACCCATTCTAATTAAGATAAAAACAAATTTTACAATCTTACTCAATGACTTAAAAAATAACTGTGATTTAAATCTTAAAGCCAAACTGTCGGGTGAATTCCTCAAGGTTTTCCCCGAAACCATTGAAATACACAGGAAAGTAACTAAGTTTTTATTAGACCATCAAATAGAATGCTTAGTTATAAAGAATAGGCTTGAAAAGCCTGTCAAGGTAGTAATAAAAGGTCTTCCCAGTAACACTCCCCCTGAGCTTATAAGTGAAGATCTATCAAATAAAGGGTTTGACATAGCAACTGTTGCAGTTATGAAAAAACACAGGGTAAAAGAACCAATCCCTTGCTTTTTAGTCACTTTAAATCCCAATGAAGCTGCACAAAAAATTTATGAAGTAAAAGAGGTAATGCACCTCTTAATAAAGATTGAAAAATATATTAATAACAGACCCACTCAATGCTTCAATTGTCAGGGTTATGGTCATAACTCAGCCAGTTGCCATCTAAAACCCAACTGCGTTAAATGTGGTGAGAAGCATTCTTCTAAAGAGTGCCCTCACAAAAGAATTGACACTCCAAAATGTTGTAATTGCGGAAATTCCCATACTGCCTCCTATGCTGGCTGCCCGGCAAATCCCGTAAATAAAAATAAAAAACTAGCTAAAACCCCTGTCAAACCAACCGCTACGGTTACTAAAAATCTTTCGCGCAGGTTGCCGCGGCAAATGTAAATCAACAAACCCCAAACACTACCGACCCCACCCTCCCTGAGTTAGGACCTATCGAAAACATACACGCCATTATAACTCTCTTTAAAGAGATTAATATAATTTTCAAAGCATACCCAGCTCTCTTGCAGGTTGTGCCCCTCTTAGAGAAAGCAGTCCATCCAACAGACAAAGTTAGTCTCCTATTA